>JAYMSP010000614.1:0-45674 GCA_036897095.1 Plantago elongata | reverse complement strand
ATTAGCATAAGAATCATGTAATCCCACAAGAAATTTTACTACTCCATCTTCATGTTGAGTGGCAATAACTGCTTCACGACCACCACAAGTGCACGTACTAACTTGTCTCAATGCAACAAACTCATCCCAAAGTTTCTTAAACTGACCATAATACACAGAAATAGTATTTGCACCTTGACGAATAGAACTCAAAGATTTTTGTAAATGAAACACTCGAGGACCAACACTACGAGTGAATCTAGTCTGCAATTCAATCCACAAATCTCTAGCAGAAGTAGTACGCAAATGTGAAGAGCGTATATCATGAGAACATGAATTAAGAATCCAAATACACACTAAAGCATTAGCTCTTTTCCAAGCAGCATACAACAATGGAGTAACAGTTATATCAGGTACAGAAATCGTACCATCAACAAAACCTGTCTTGTTCTTGACATCCAAAGTCATTAAGATTTTCTGACTCCACGATTGATAATTCACCTCATCCAATTGCTCAAGAACAATCGCAATGCCAGGCTGATTTGACAATTGCAGAAAATACGGAAAAGATGGCAAAACGATTCCAACCTCCAATTGATGAACACGATGGCACTCACCAGAAACACCATTCATCGAACCATTAACCGCCATGGATGATCGATGAGGGAAAAGAACATAATTTCAGCAATAACTGCAACGGAAATCAATTTTTCAAAGAACACAACGTAATCGTAACCGCTGGCCTAACTGATACCATGTAAACTTCCAGAATCTGAAAGGGAAAACTGAAATTCCATACAAATTGAATGATTTACAGAGAATTTGATAAAACAAAGAAGATGAATCTTTAGTTGTATTTAAAGACTCAACTAACTACTTTCTTAACTAATTAATGTACCACTCTTTTGCACAAGGTACAAGTCGTGTGTTAACTAATGAAGAAAACGTATTAACTGAAAGAACGTTTCCTTCTGTTTCTTCAACTCAGCTGGCTACTTCTTCATATATGTTTCAGCTGCTTCATCATGTCTGTTTGTTCTACATTGCTTAGATAAGCAATGTTGATGTATCTTTACAACCTTTAAAGAAAAATGGTATTTCAAAGGTCACATCATATATATATCACATGACATTAATACTTCCTCCATCTCATTAAAAATGAAATAATTTTTCGTTTTTTACCTCCCAACAATGTGAAATTATTTTTCATTTATAAAAATAACCCTATAATACAACTTATTTTTAACCACATACTATTGGACCACATGTAAATTTATATCTCAAACTCATTCTCAACAACATACTACATATCTTTTTAAAAACCGTCAAAATTAAAGGACTGATTGGTATAGAATTTGAGTGGTCCTTTTCAATTGAAATTGAATTTTTTGTGTACAAAATATTCGATTTGAATGGAGAGATTGCAGCTCCAGCGGTATCATAAACCGGGCCTAAATTGTTTCGTTATTAAGGAAATTGAGGTAGTATCTTATTTTAACGCCGGCCTCAGAACTTATCATTTGACCAGTCGCTGCTGCATTGACCCGCAAGTCAAGCTCTTTATTTAATCATGATCAGTATTCCTGTCTACATTAAGCTTTTAGCCTTTTACTGATGATCTAAATATGAAACTTCAAAGTCTTGGCTTGTTTCTATATAAGGAAAACCTGTGTATATAGCTCTATTCATGGCCTCAAATATTGGACAATACAACAAGAACTCAAACAAGAAAGGAAATAAAAAGAAAATGAATATGGCCCTTTCAACTATTAAGCTCTCAAAATTCTTCATGTTCGTTATTCTGTCCAGTGAAAACAATGTTCGAGTTACTTCATCAGGTGCTGGGATCATCAAGTAGTAATGTGCAAAGAGAATGAAAGAGAAGCTCTTATGACTATCAAGAAAGGCCTTACAGATGACGATAATCGTCTCTCTTCATGGGGAAACGATGAGCATCACAGGGAATGCTGTCAATGGTGGGGCGTTACGGGCAGTGTGATTGCTCTTGATCTGCAGAATGGAAATTTGGAGGTGAGATTAGTCCTGCCTTTCTCGCGCTTCCTCAGTTAGCTTATCTGAACCTGAATCGAAATAATTTCACGGGGAGCAGAATACCTGAATTCATCGGCTCTCTCCAGAATCTAGAGCATCTCCACCTAGAGTACTCCTACTTTTCTGGTGATGTCCCCAGTCTGCTGGGGAAATTAAACAACTTGCTGACACTCAATCTTGGTCATAATTATTACCTAACGTCGAATGATCTAACTTGGCTTTCCAACCTCTCTCTGTTATCTTCTCTCAATTTGTCCAATAACTACTTTTCAGGGCCAATTCCAGACCTCAAAACATCATTATCACTGAGAGAATTGCGTCTCAACAATAACAATCTGACGAACTTCCTTTATTCATTGGCCAACTTTCAAACCCTGAAGTTTTAGATGTTTCGTACAATTCATTACAAGGCACATTAACAGAAATCCATTTCTCAAAGCTCCATAATCTAACAATTCTTGATTTATCCTTCAATTTATTAGCTTTGAACTTAACCCCTGACTGGCTCCCCCCTTTCCAATTGTCTGAGATATATCTAGCAAGTTGCAACGTGGGGCCTCGCTTTCCAGCATGGCTCCGAATGCAGAATAATTTTGACAGGCTTGATCTCTCTTTTGCTGGCATATCAGACGTAGTCCCTAATTGGTTTTGGGGTAAGTCTCAGCTTATAGAACACTTGAACCTCTCACAACGAGATTATAGGCTCCATTCCTGATTTTTCATCAAACTTTATCAATACAATCGATCTTAGCTTTAATAACTTCTTTGGTCGTATCCCATCATTTCATTCCTATATTTTCAGGATACAACTCTCCCACAATATGTTCACTGGATCAATTCAATCCATATGCATGGTAAAGTACGATTTCTTGGAACAACTTGACCTCTCATAGAATCAGTTTTCTGGAGAGCTTCCCAACTGTTGGACGAACATGAGCAAATTATTGGTTCTCAATTTGGCTGAAAACAAATTTTATGGTCATCTTCCACAAACCTTAGGTTCTCTCCATAATCTCCAAGCTCTGATTTTCGGCAATAATATTCTGACCGGGGAGTTGCATTCTAGTTTGAAGAATTGTGAGTTTCTGCACTTGATTGATGGTACAGGAAATAAATTAACAGGAAGTGTTCCTGAATGGATGGGACTGCTCAAGTACTTGGGGTTTCTGATCCTTCAACATAACAATATCCATGGAAACATCCCCCTAGAAATCTGAACTCTCACAACTATTCAAGTCTTGGACTTATCAAGGAACAATATATCTGGAAAAATTCCTCCATGCTTTAAAAGTTTTACTTATATGTCTCTTCGGGGCCAAACCTTCCTGAACCGTGACCTAGCCAGATCTACTCTCAATGAATACATAGAGAGTGCAATAGTTGGTTATAAGGGGCATGAGGCAAAGTATGTTCTTACTTTGAGATACCTCACACTCATTGATCTTTCAAGCAATAAGTTAGTAGGGAACATTCCTGACGAAGTTTCAAGTTTGGATGGATTGATTTCTTTGAATCTATCACACAATCATTTAACAGGAAACATAACCCCCAATATTGGTCTGATAGAAATGCTAGAATCTCTTGATCTGTCCGGAAACCAACTCTCGGGTCAGATTCCAACCAGTCTTGCAGAAACTTTTTGTCTGTGTTGGACTTGTCGAGCAATAATTTGTCAGGTAAAATTCCAGGCAGCATGCAGTTACAGACCTTCGATGCAGCTTCATATGCTGATAATAAGGAACTCTGTGGGGCCCCTTTGTCATCAATTTGCCCAAGAGACGAACCTAGGCCATCTGCTGCCAGTGGAGGAAATCAGGGTGGATTTCGCAATGTAATTGGAGTTTGTGGAATCAACTGGTCCCTTTATGATCAGGAGATGATGGAGAGATTCATACTTTGTCTACTGAGTAAGATAGGATATTGGTTACACTTGACAGTAACTCTTTGCATCACAAGACTCAGGTACATCCTCAAGCTTTCTTGACAGACAATCCTTTCTTGCTGCATTTGATTTTATGTAGTTATTGAATGATAAATTGTGAACAAATCAAGTGGTAGATTATCGTAAGAAGTCTGAAATATTATTTGTTCTTTTTTTCTTTCGTTCCATCTCAACCATTGAAAGGAAATTGACTGTGATGTGAACACCAGGGCCATCTGTAAGATTTCAAGGGCTCTGCACCAAATTGGAGGCCATGAGTGATAGATCACCCCGTCCACCTAATTAGCCGGCCCTGGTCAACACTCCATCAAAAACTGTGCCCCGGCCGCATTTTGTAAAAAGTGTTTATGTAAGTTTGCATGTGTAGGATCTTAAAATGTTGGTGAAATTTCTGTCCACTTCTGAAGTAGTTTTTGATTTGGTGTAATTAAATGAAATTAAATTCTATATGCAGTCAGGCAAATTGCACCCACATCCTCCCAATGACTAAATAAATTAAAAGTAATACTACCTTTTATTCATAAAAAGGACTCAAATAATTTAAGATCTTACATTTACGAATACAAACGAACAAAACTCTCAAATCTATCAATCACCTGATTTTTCATCCGGCTATATAAGCTGATCGGACTATATTAGTAACATTGAGGAGCAAAACCGGGTGGTATTTGAATGGTACAAAAGAAAGATAAAACCCAAAATAAGAAAAAAGGACTTGCTGAGAGGTAAATTAAACACTGCCTCTGGCCAGGTGTAAGCCAAAAGCCAAACCATCCAAAACTCAATTGCTGCAAGGATAATCTTTCATCTCTTTCTGGAAATGAACATGTTCCAATCCTTTTTCTGGCTCATACTTTCCTGACCTGGATATTGTGAGTGGATTGGTATCTCCAGATGGGCTTTCTTCCACTTTGAACAAGAGCAACGTGCTCACCTTCTTTCACCATTCCTTGTTTCTGTAGATTCATAACAAAGGTGATACGAAAGGTTATAACCTTCACTAATCTGCTATTCGAAGACTAAGCGAATGGATGAATGATGTATTTGACACGACCATACAAGAAGTAATACTATAACATACAGGAGTGCAGATAGGACATGGTTAATTCAAATCTGTTTAGATGATGCACACATAGTAAATGGTGTTACTACCAACTGCATAATGGATCAGCTTACTTTCTTTGAGTTTGAAGCTTAGCAATTAGATAGGGATTAAAATTTACCTGTAACACGGATAATGCATTATTAAGCGTCTCCTCAGCATCAGTTGAGAAATCCATGTGTATGGGGCAAACTCCCTGATATAAAGCCAACCTCTGCTGTATTCTCTTGCTGTTTACACACAAGCATATTATTAATAAGATGAGGCATAAGATTCAGAGCAACTTTCCAAATAATCATATTTTGCTTCTGATAATTACTTCAGTACAGAGGAATGAACGTAAAAGGAATAGATTATTGTGAATTGCTCACAGTAAATTTGAAAGAGTATATATGATTATTGTGAAGTTGCAAGATGAAACAGATATAGAAAGGGAAACAAGAAAAAGGACTTGGTAATGTTTGTAAACGGCACTAAAAATAGGAAAAAACTCGAAGTTCTAAAAAAATGAAAAATGAACAGAACAAAAAAGTGTTAACTATTATCTAGAATAATCGGATTTTACTGATTTTAGATTTACATGCAGTATATAATTCACAAACTCACTCATTTGTGAAGGCATAAATTGTGCCAGATGGACGGTAATGACTCAATAAAGTAGCCATGAACCCAGTTCTGGTGAAGACAACGAGTGAGGTTCCAAGTGTGTTAGACATCTTTGTAGCATGGAAAGCAAACATCTCGCTCATATGATTCTGCAGAATAGAAGAATATCAGTAACTTATCCTCAATTAGGTTCTCACACATGCATGTAGGACCGATAAAAGATTGTCAAGTAAAGAATAATCTGACCTTGAAAGCTTCTCCCAAATTGAGGGGAGCTTGTGGAGCAACAACAGTAGATTCAGTCCTCAAAGAAACAGTATGCATGACTCTGACGGCTTTTAGTGGAAACCTGTCAGTAAAATGAATCTATTTTAGTCGGTCTACATCAAATCAGTCAGGTAAGTATGTTATAAGCAAAGGATGTGCTAACTGTAAATTCGCATTCCATAATAAAAAATAGAATGACAAGCTACTTACTTCCCATGAGCAGTTTCTCCAGAAAGCATAACAGCATCGGCACCCTCTTTGACAGCAGTGGCGATATCTGATACCTCAGCTCGGGTGGGGGTGGGATGCTCAATCATACTTTCGAGCATATTTGTTGCAACTATGACTGCTTTCCCCATGCTGCGACAAATTCGGATGATTTCCTCCTACATGATTGAAAAGGTGATTGAGCAACATATACTTCATGGACACAATGTGTGACAGTATACTGATGACACATTATGAATACCTGCAACAACGGGACCTCTTCTACTGGCAACTCTGCACCGAGATCTCCTCTGGCAACCATAGCCTAAAATAAGTGAAACAGCGGTTTGATTTTCCAGCTTTTTGAAAGGTAAAAGGTCGTGATAGATCAACCAAAAATATGAAATAACGATATGATTTTCTCCACTAGTAAGTTCTCTCTTGAAATGAGTATGCTTATGCATATCCTTACCCCATCAGATGCCGTGATGATCGAGTCCAAATTTGGTATAGAATCTGCACTTTCGATTTTAACAATGACATGAATGTCTGTGCCAGCCTCTGCAAGAAAGAAAAGTTGAATTAATTTAAAAGTCACAGTTCTGTAGCTACTCTTGTGTGAAGGACAGAATAAACCTAGATGCATTCTAATTATGGATTGCTACATATTAATTTGAGATTTACCTTTCAGATAATTCTTCAATTCATGGACTACAGCAGCATCCTTGACGAAGGAAACAGCATAGAAATCAACTCCGTTATCCACACCAAATTTAATATCATCCCAGTCCTTTTCTGTTTCATGAGCAGAAAATTGCACTTTGTTGGTTAACTAGTAAATAACAGTACAAGCAGTCACCGAAAAAGTTGTAACTTGCAAATACGTATATACAACATGGTTATTGAACACAGGAGTAACAATTTGGGATTTTAAGGTGTTGTTTCTGACCGGTGATTGATGGAAGTGTTGCGCTCTTTCCACGGACATTGAGATGTCGTCGAGATTTAAGCTCTCCGCCATCAACCACTTCGCACTTGACAGATTCTGCAGTCTTCAATTTCACCAAAAATGACATCATACCACCTGTATTTTCAAGTAATCAGTAATAGAGTCGGAGTGAACTGAGGAATCCTAGGAAAGTGCCAGTAAAATTGGACATATACAACTATGTTTATGTAAGAGAATCTAAGAACACATATATCTTTAAGTTCAAATACTTAACATATTGCAAAAAGGATACTTCTAAGACTAAGCCTAAAACTAAATTCATTTGAACTGACAAAAAAATAAAACACTTTTCGCTACATGATGAAATAAAATGATTGTAGTTGCATACCATCCACACGTTAATATTCATAATCATTGTACTTGTACGAAACCAAATCAGGAAATTTTCTTAGTTACATACCATCAACAAGAAGCATATCTCCAGCTTCCACATCATTAACAAAATCATCGTAGTTGACACTGACACAGTCGGCTGTGCCAACTCCTCTTTGAATTGTAAAAGTAAACTCCTGACCAGGCTCCAACATAATAGGTTGAGGTAAATCCCCACTCCTTACTTCAGGACCCTGTCAACAGAAATTCACTATCATCAATGAAAACGACATCAATTTGGGCCTTGATTCTCACTTCTAGATTTCCTATCTTGTGATTTGTTAATCCAATCATGACCATCACACTATAGTATGCAGATGGAAACAAGTAACTTGCCTTGGTATCAAGCATGATGGCAATCACATTATCTTTCGCCTGAGCATTATATTCCTTGACCAAGTCAATAACTTTCTGATGAGACGCATGGTCTCCATGGGACATATTAAGACGAGCAACATTCATTCCCTCTTCCGCAAGTTTCCATATCATTTCCTTGGTGTTGGTCGAGGGACCAATAGTGCAGACAATCTTTGTCTTACGCTTGACTGTAGGCTTAGTCCACACAGTTGTAGACTGTGCATACTGATTCTGCTCTGGCACCTAGCAAATAGCCAAACCATAAGTAAACTGTTATACACAAACTAAAATTCTCCCACACAATCCAATGCATGTTTTTAAGTAATCAGGTAATGAAATCGAGTCAAAATAGAGTTTCTTAACTCACTATACTTCATTTGACTACATTTTATAATTAGAGATGAGCTGAGACAATCCTCAATTCTACATTCAACCACTATAATCTGTTCAATACAGAGAAACAAATATGTTCCCAAATGCCACTTATCAAACGGAAAAAAAAGTAGCCAACTCGAAAACTTATTATCCAGATCATCATTCAAATCTACCACAAACTGACAAACCACATTTCATTTCTTAAACTTACTATTAGAGATGAATCAATACTCTCTTTGTTCTGTTTCATTTAACAATATATACTTCTAATACATTATTTTTAAAAGAAAGTCACCTTTTACTCAAAAATCAACCAATTAAAAGAATCACCCTTTATCAATTCAAGTTCTAATCCAGTTGTGTTGTAATCCAAACAGTCGGTTCAAAAAACAAAAAAATCACCTTGTACTCGAAAACCAATCAATTTAAACACAAAAAAAAATCACAATCTATTCCCCAAGTCATATTTTCCACTACCAATATCAAATCAACCAAAACATATACCATCCAGATCATTGAACAAAAACCTAATCACCATAAAAAACCCAAATTAGAAAAACCAAAGCATGATTAGATTACCACAGTCACATCTTCAGGAGTGACCGGAACCACCTCCGTTGCGACTCCAGCAGATCTGATCGGACCGGCGGCGGCCTGTACACCCCTGATTCTACTCTCACAGTGAGCCGGAGCCGAAACCTTCACCGGAAAAGCTGAGCTCGGCTTGATCACCTTATCAGCTCTCGTATCGGCAACACTAGCCGAAAATGCAGCATTGTACAATCCCACCACTTGGGCCATAGCTACTGAAAATGAGAGTTGTAGAGAGATTGAGGGAGATGAAGGGGTTGATTGATGGAGAGAAAGAGGGATTGAGGGAGTATAAATTGGGACAAGTATTGGGGAAATCGCCGATTGGGATTTAGAGCTGGAGTGTAGTAGTGTGGTTGCCTTGTTAGTATCGAAGAAAACTACTATGAGAAAAAATGGCGGCTTTGCTTTGCTTTTCTTGCCAACTTTGGTCTCAACGGTTTCTGACCTGTTTCACTTGCATGTAGTACTACTGCAAAATATTAGTATTACTAAAAAAATCAAACTTCTACGACTTTAGATGTTCGATTTTAATTATATGCAAACGAATCTGTAATATAGTGAATATACATTGTTATTAATCAAAATTTATATATTAGTATATTATTAATAAATATGTAATTTTATTTTATTGTAACTTAATATTTATATAAATCAGATGATTTTAATATCTGATGAAGGATGAGTCACGAAGTTATTCCAACAAAACTAAAACAAAGAAATTAAATATGAATTGTTGATTGCGAAGTACCACCGAAGAAAAACAAATGGCATTTTTTAACATTTTTGCTTGAATACCAACATAAGTTACCTATATTTTAAACAAATTAAAAAGTATTACAAATCATTTTTCCCATTAATTACTTACATTCGGGCCCATGAACTCTATGTTATGGGGGGCATTAGTGGCATGTTTCAAAAGTATATACTCTAATTAAGCAAGTGAGTTATTTGATGAACTCAGACTCAGTTCGTTTGAGGTAACAATCGATTTGATGTCGTGTCGTTTTCTTTAGTATTTATTTATGTAATAAGTCTAACCCAGCTCGATAATGATTATAGTTAAAATAATTTTAACTTTATGAACACCTAAGTTGCCTATATTTTAGGTCCCACCTCAAGAAGTTTTCTTTGTGGAATATGATAGCATTTCCTAAGGTTGCGCGCAACAAGAAACCGATTTTAGCGAACATAGAAAGAAGCTCTGAAAACCGGATTGAGTAGAATTTAGTACATATTGGTCACCCAACATTGTTTCCAGTTCTAAATCTTACATAGATATATCTCTCCATGTAAACCTTCGAGAACAGTTTTTGTTCTTACATTAACGTCATAGATGTCGTGCAGAAATGTCATAGAGGATTATGAGTGTAATGTCACAAGGTCTCAGATGCAACTTCAAACGACAAAATTGAGAATGAAAACCACAACATTTACAAGGATTTCAAACATTACAGTATCTGAGTAAATTTCGACGATTCTTACATCTGCAGTCATTGACATTACACAATCGACAACTTACTGCTCTACGAGTTCTTAATTCGACTAACAGATTACACCATAAGCTTACAAGCTACAACAATCAGCAATACTAATACAACACAGAACCTCTAGGCAATGTGATGGGTGAATAAATACAAGAGAAGACTATTATCACAGGGTAATAGAGAAGGGACTAGCTGAAAGCTATTACTAAAAGCTAAAACTTCACCAAGGTAAGTCAGGAAACGAAGGATTCAGATCTGTTTAGTGTAAATCACCGGCATTGATTGGTATCCATTTTCATAAACCTATACTGTCCTGACCTGGATATTGTGAGTGGATTGAAACCTCCAGATGGGTTGTCTGCCGCTTTGAACAAGGGCGACTTGCTCGCCCGCTTTCACCATTCCTTGTTTCTGTGGATTTGCAAGAATACGTGTGAGGTTTGTAATTTTTCTTGCTCCGAGTATTGAACTGTAACTATTAAAGATCAGATGCACATGGCATTGAAGAAGATTTACCCGTAATAAGCTCAGTGCATTGGTAAATGACTCCTCTGCATCAGCTGCAAAGTCCATGTGAATGGGACAAACTCCCTGGTATAAAGCCAGTCGCTGTTGTATTCTCTTACTGTTGAAGAATGTCACAATAAAAGGTTAACCGGTGTAAGATGTTGTCGAATATTAGAAGTGCACATAAGTCTGGAAACTACTCCAGAAATAAACATGCTCCCTTTCATGATTACGCAAGAGTAAATAATCCAGAGAAACAAGAAATGACTTGGATGCCTGACAGCCTCATATTCTAGCATATGCATATGTTTTATTTAGATGACTCACTCGTTTGTGAAAGCAAAAATTGTCCCAGATGGACGATAATGGCTCAGTAGAATGGCCATGAACCCACTTCTAGTGAACACAACGATTGATGTCCCAAGGGTATTAGACATCATTGTTGCATGGAAAGCAAACATCTCGCTCATATGATTCTGCAGAAAAGAGAAAAGTATGAGTAATTTCAAACATCAAGCATGTGTAGTCACGCAAATATTGGAGGCTGAAAATTGTAACTCAAAAACAACCCTGACCTTGAAAGCTCGTCCTAGATTTGGGGGAGTTTCCGCACCGACAATGGTAGCTTCAGTCCGTAAAGAGACGGTATGCATGACTTTGGCAGCTTTTAGAGGAAATCTATCAGGCAGGTGAACAATTTAATAACTCTTTCCTAGAATCAAAATCAATTATGCAAATTTGTATAAAAATGTAACAAAAGAATGAACAAAAAGGAAAGCTACTACTTACTTCCCGTGAGCTGTTTCTCCAGAAAGCATAACCGCATCGGCACCCTCTCTGACAGCAATGGCGATGTCTGATACCTCAGCTCGAGTAGGAGTGGGATGTATGATCATGCTTTCGAGCATGTTTGTCGCCACTATGACTGCCTTTCCCATGCTACGGCATTTTTGGATAATTTCTTCCTATATTTTCTTTTAATGGTTCAGTAATACATTTCATTGGGTAATCCAGTCAACTCTAAGTCAGCAAGAATATTCTTATTTTTTCCATTGCATTACAATATGATTTACCTGCAACAAAGGAACTTCTTCTATTGGCAACTCTGCACCGAGATCCCCTCTTGCAACCATAGCCTGACAGAAATGAAACAAAAGTATGATGTTCAAATCACCTACGTTGAAAATATGAAAGGTTGCAAGGCAACAGCTAAGCAGTGTTAAGGGTGCAAGACTTTGTTTCAGCAACATTAAGTGTTGAAAAAAGCAGTCCAGGATCCATGTTGTACCAGTGAATCTGATCCAGCTTATGAGACCACCGTATAAGAAAAATGTGGTCTCCAGTCTTTTTAGTTCTCAAACTCTGCATTTATTTATTATCCTCAAATTCAAGAGAACCGAGTCAATCAAAGTTCTTTCTTAAACTACATGACAAAGGGATCATGTACTTACACCATCAGATGCAGTTAAAATAGAATCAAGATTTGGGATGGAATCCGCACTCTCAATTTTTACAATGACATGAATATCTGCCCCAGCCTCTGCAAGGAAAAGTAAACAAACTTAGACCCAAGTCCTTGAAAATACTGTATAGAACAAAATGAACCTAGTTACCTAGACTAAATGTTAAATCATATTTTACCTTTCAGATAATTCTTCAATTCGTGAACCACACCTGCATCCTTAACAAAGGAAACAGCATAGAAGTCAACGCCATTGTCCACCCCAAATTTGATATCATCCCAGTCCTTATCTGTTTGATGTCCAATCAAGCACATTTGAGTATGTCAACCAGTAATAGTAGATTACCAATAATCAAAGGAACATTTGAAGGTATGCATATGAATCATGGTTGTAGAGAAAAAAAATCAGGGATGAAGAAGTTTGGTGCCAAACTGACCGGTGATGGATGGAAGTGTTGCGCTTTTTCCACGAACATTAAGATGTCTCCGAGATTTCAGTTCCCCTCCATCAACCACTTCGCATTTAACCGAATCTTCAGTCTTTGATTTCACCAAAAATGACATCATACCGCCTGCATTACGACCAGTAGTAAATAGTAGAGGAGGAAATGATATCATGATTTTCTCAACATTATCTCCAAAACAATCAGTGGTCATCCCAATAACCATTCGAAAGCACATCCACGCAAAAGAAGAGGGAAAGATGCGTTGTTGGAAAATGTGCAAACTCTAGCAAATCCAAGCATGCAGATGTGGATAAACATAGCTAGATGGGATTAGTTTTTATATGAAAAGAAAAGTTTAGATAAGTCAGATGCCTAGTTTGTAAATCTGACCTTTTGCCACAAATGAATTAATGAAAAAGCTTACAAGTAAACCCAACTACTTAAATTCTTAGTCATTGCCGCTGTAAACAAGAACAATCTCTAGGCACTTATAGAATCATACCATCGACAAGAAGCATGTCTCCCCCTTCAACATCATTCACAAAATCATCATAATTGACACTAACACAGTCTGCTGTGCCAACTCCCCTTTCAATTGTAAAAGTAAACTCCTGGCCAGTTTCCAATGAAATAGGTTGAGGCAAATCACCACTTCTAACTTCAGGGCCCTGTAAGGAGAATTATAATCCACTATGAGGCATCATATAAAAGGATAGACACTGGTGCTTGAAAACATACTTATACAATGACGTCATCTTGAATTAATTTATTAACCTATGTTCTATACACATAGTCCTTGTTCCAATATAAGGGGAGTTATTTCACCAACGGAAATGTGTTGACAAGTAATAAACATAGAACTAGCATGATCAAGGGAAATTGATAATGATATACAACAATTCACTTCTGGCCTTCTGGGCACAACTTAGCAAAACAAACACCAAACCTTTATGATAACATTATACCAGCAGCAGTCTTGAAAAGATAGTCTAACCCACAAAAGTTTCAGACAAGCACACATTAAAAACCAAGGCCAAAATAATTAAGCAGTAGACCAAGAAAAGTACAAAAATAACTTGCCTTGGTATCAAGCATGATGGCAATAACATTGTCCTTTGTTTGGGCATTATATTCCTTGACCAAATCGATGACCTTCTGGTGAGATGCATGGTCTCCATGAGACATATTAAGACGGGCAACGTTCATACCCGCCTCCGCAAGCTTCCATATCATCTCTTTGGTGTTGGATGAGGGACCAATTGTACAAACAATCTTAGTCTTGCGCCTGACTGTGGGCTTAGACCACATCCCTGCTGACATGTCACCAAGATGTGGTATGCCCTCCAAATACTGGTTTTGCTCTGCTATCTGGCCAAGAGAATTATAAAGACCCAATAAAAATCATATTACAAACATTTCATTTATCACCTATCACATCCTAAACTAAGACTCTAATTTCAAAAAAGACCATTCTACATAAGCTTCATTAAAACCGGAACTGCAGACACAATCTTCCAGGAGAAAAGGCAACAACATTAAGTAGCTAATCCATCAAAAAGAGTAAAACAATCAAATTCCTACTGAACGCCTCATTATCGCCAATCCAATCAAGCAAGATGGGACATACTTTGGCCAAAATAAAAAGTAAAAATCTCTCAGTTTTTCAATCATAATGATTCCTATATAACCTCTCATAATCCTCAGATAAGATTCATCAAATTTCCAGAAAAAAAAATAGCAAACAGAACAGATACGATAAACAACCATTTTATCTACATAAGCTACATTGATGCAAACACAGCAAACTTAACTCCACCAATAAAACCGGTCATTCAAAAATCGAACATTTGACACCAACCTAATGTTAAGGCCTAATCCAACATACTACTACTTAACAAGATAATAAACCACAAACCATAATTGAACTTCCTCCTAAACACATTAGCACCAGAGCACCTAACAAATCAATCAAAAACAATAAAAGAGGCAAAATTGACAACCTCGGGTTCATCTTCAGGAGTAACCGGCACAACTTTTTCAGGAGATCTAACGACCTTGCTCACCGAGCTGACGTGTACACCACCTCTCTTCTTATTATTCCCCAAAATGCTCGCTGCAAATCCATACTTCGGCTTCGGTTTATCACACTGAGACCCAGTCGCTGCAAATGCACAATTATACACCCTGGTGGCCACCACTTGCGCCATGGCAAAGCAAAAGGAAGCTCTGGAGAGTAGGAAATTGAAATTCAAGGAGAACCTTTAGGTAAAAATTGGATCTTTGATAGTGTAATGTAGGTATTTTCCAGTTCTTGGGAGTATCGAAGAAGAAGAAGATGAAATGGAGGTTTGGTAGCTCACTGATGAACTACTTTTGTCGAAACGGTTGTGGGGTTTTAGGGAGTCAAAAACGGGTTCTCATGATCAGTGGCGCGAGATACTCGTGCTCATCTTCAACATGCGCGTTTTTTAATTGTTTTGTGAAATTTCGTTAAACTAACTTCCTCGAAAAGATCTATTTATTTCACGATTTAATTTTTAAAGAGAAATTTATTATGGAGTTCACTGCTATGATGAAAGCACGGATAAAGATAATTTGATCTCATAAATCCGACTATCAGTTATCTTGTATTTCTTATTTACCACACCGTTATTCATCAAATAAGTGGTGTAGTAGGATAATTGTGTAAATTTTAATTTACGGTGTCTTTTTCAAATCTGAATTGAAAAAAAATTTGAGTTGATTTTAAAGTAATTTGAATTTATAGTTCCTAATTGATAGGGACGTCATGGACATGAGGAAGTGCAGCCATGTTGAAATTCAAAAAATCCTAGAGACAAAGTGTCATGAATTCAGACTATATGACTATATGAGTATGAGTACATTCGTTACGAGTATGAGATAGAAATAAGAATCTCTAATCCAAAATATGCCTCGTTACATATTATTAACGTGTTAAGTAAATACTATTTAAAAATATCAACTAAAATTTTATGGGCCCAACTGTAAATGTAATCTTTATAGTTTTAAATATTTTTAAATATTATAAACTTACATTTTCACATTAAGATGTTAGGTATTTATTTCACATGATCTTATATTTCAAAAGTTTAATATTATTTTTACGTAGATAATTTTACATAATGTAAATAATATTTATCTAATTATTAATCATCTAAAGGTTAAAGAAGTCTGCATGAACTAATGGCATAAGAAAGAGTTTTGTTTTTTTTTTAAGAAGTTAAAAGTATATTGATGAAAATCCAAGGGACACGGCACAAGGAATGCCGTGAAAGAGTTTGAAAGAAGTTTAATTGCAAAGAACTTATCTCATTACAATGAATCAAGATATCATAACCTTAGTTATGACATGACATTTATTCATAAAGATCTATACATGACATTTATTCATAGAACTTTCGAAACTAAGATCAATCATCTTAGTTAAGCTCAACACATGTCCATACTCGTATTTAAATTATCAAGTGTCTGCTAAATAAGTACTCGACAGATCACATTTTCTTCACCAAGCATCAATTCACTGAACTCTCAACATCACACAGAGCTTCTCTTTTGATGCTGGTAGAAATTTTAGCTAGTTTCACAGTCTCATAATTTCAAGGTTCTGCAGCCACTTTGTTAACAGAAATAGAGAAATCATGGTTCTTGTAATTTGGAGGGCTCATGGAAGCCTCAAGGTCTTTAGCATCTGAGTCTGTAAACTTTAGGAACTTTTCAGTACCATCTGAGCTGCTAGATTTTCTATGAAACCATTTTCGTGTCGTTTTAGGCTTCCTGTCGCTTATGGCGATGGCCATGTCATTTGGGAACAGGTCACCGAGTACAAAGGCGTGAACAAGAGTGGTCACTAGCAGTCCGGATACTGTAAGAGTAGCGAGCGAACAGAGGAGGACGGTTGCACTTTTTGTCAATATGTGTGGTACCGCGTTTGAGTACCTGATTGTGGCAATAGCAGCTCCGGTCATTGGGAACGTGTAAGCCCACCATGCCAATGAAAATCTGTAGAAAGAGATGAATGGTGTTCAGGAGTTGGACTTAAAATAAGCTGATTAGTAATTTAGTATGTTGTTTCAGGTGTGACAAATGATTTGTATTTTTACCTGAAGCCTCGGAAGAAATTCACACGAACGGCCTGAAACAGAACAGAAAACGAGAACATGTGTGTGAGTCAAGGAACGTGATAATTTGAATACAGAAACAAATATGAATGTAGGTGCAGGACACGGAACTAACCAGTGAGAAATAAAGGAACATGGCAATGAAGTAAGCGATCCGGGAGCCATAGTCGAAGGAGCCTTCAATACTGGCCCAAGCAACTGAGGCAACACTAGGGGCGGCGACAAATAGAAAGAACACGGGGTGGAGTTCTTTTGGTAGTGTTTTATTTGTTGGAAGTCTCTGGTAAAGGGTGACAAATAACACGGTGTAGTGAGCCAATCCAACGGCGAAGAAGAAAATAGGCCCTTCTTTTAGTCCCATGTTAGAACCAAGCAAGGCACCAACAAAGTTGCCAACTATTGAGAGATGATTCGATGGATTCGCCACCTTAGAGAGCCTCCTTTCGCCTCCAGACATCCACTGACCGTAGATCTTAACTTCCAGGAAGAAGATTGGGGTCATGAGAAGATACCAAAGAGATTGGTGCAGTCTTTCAGAAACAGAAGGTGGTACTCCAAGAGCTAAGAATAGAAGTGCGATAAATGGAGCGAAGAAGAAGTTGACCCTGATTGGATGGAAATACTCGCGACGAACAGCTTCAAAGTAGAAAATTACTTTTAAGCCGTAAATGAAAGTGACTATTGCTACTAGAGCTATGGAAATGAACCACAGGACTATATTTACATCAGGGCTTATGTTTAAGAACTTAGTAGATGGAGCCGAGGCGAGTGTCTTCCACATTATCGCTTGGCTACTCACACCAAGACAGATACCAAAGGAAGAGATGGAGAAACGTAGAAGGAACGGCCACTGCTCGTCTGTTGGAAGGAGTATCTCTTCAGAAGGCTGCAAGAAATCAATATCCAGTGTAAGAAAAACTAACACGGAAAAAGAATATCCAAGAAAGAATATTTTTTTGTCGAAGAAACATACCCTCAGAGTATCAAGTTCTGGCCCTTCAAGGGCATCAAAGTATCGGGCAACAGGTAAATTCTGAATTTCTGCTGGATGCGGAGACTGAGGCGTTCGCTCATTTTCCTGATGCTTTCCACGCAAATTGGAGAACTGTCTCTCGAGTTTCCCTGACCATGTCTTGAAAGGGTCAAATCTTTCATCTTTCAACCGATCAATCCTGGGATTCCGTAGAGTTTGGTTTCCAGATTTTCCAACAACAACGACCTCAGTAAGTTCAACACCTTTCGTCATTGGTTGAGAATAATATTTCTCTTGTTTCTCCTGAGGATTGGGAACATCAATGTCCAGGACCGTTTCATTGTCCACTGGGGAAGAAGGCATGCTAAGGGAAATCGAAAGCTTCCTCTGGGGCTTGGCAGGATTACCATTTTGCATTTCCTCAGGTACTGGCTGATTCTCCTGAGATAGAAAATACAACAGTTCAGAACATACAGATAGTTACCAACATTTACACATGTTGCGTAACAAATTGTGAGACTTACAACATCAGTAGATTCACCCTGACCGTTCACATCATCAACCTGCCGTTTGACAGTATCAAAACCAGCTACATCATATTCGTGAATATCCTTGATCAACGATGGAAGTTCATGATCAGGCGAATCCTCCTTCTCCAGGTGATTAATTGTGCTATTCTCCATAACAACCTTCTCCAGGTGATTTCTTGTGATATTCTCCATAACAAACCAGTGTTGCACCTATACACGTTTCAAATTTTATCAGTACCGGTATGATAGCGCCTTCGAATTGAAGACATATAAAAGAAAAGGTAAATTATCATACTATTCTTTATAATACTTAATTAACTTGTGCTAAGCTGTATGTAATGCCAAAAGGCCTCACATTTAACAATTAACACCATATCTTAAATCTCAATCACTGAGATATCAAGCATACCTCGGAATATATATCGATCCAAATTAATCGTAACAACTAACTAGGATCAGCAATCCAGATTTGTTAACGTTAGATAACTTGTCAAGACCTCAGACGACTCAGACAAATGCGCACACTAATGTAATTAGTACTGTGTTCTTGTTCTTGCTTTCGTTTTCTTCGCTAAGCAGTAGAGAGAAGAATGAAAGAAGAGTACTGGTGATTCTTGAACACAAACTGGGACATATTTATAGGCATGAATGAGCATGGAATGCTCTTGGAAGCAGTACGTCAGTCAAAAGTGAAAAGGAAACAGCTGCACTCAATGACAATGACACACTGAGCATTAAGACAATATAGTGAAAAAAGAAATGGAAAAAGGCAGAAAAAACAAAGAGAGGTTATAAGGTGATGTAATAGTAAAAGGTTAGGTGTTCAAAATGAAGTTATGTCCTTGTTTATCTGCCGTCATTGCTGTCATAAGATCGAGTTCAGCCAGTTGTACTGACCGGACAACTTGTAGATATAAGCAGATCAACATATATGAACATCGATCATCATATTCATGTCTGAAAGTCCAAGCATGTAGTAATTATGTAAACCAACTTGTTTGATTTTAGCGAATATGTCAGACCAATAGTATGGTGATAGAGTGGCATAGGAGATAAGAGAACTCAAACTACATTGGATGACACGGAGTCAAATCGAAAACCACATCTTATCATACGATAATGGTCACTTTGGTTCACTGAATTACCATCATTACTAGATATTACGTCACTCTATAAGTTCGACATTTTATATGATGTTAATTATATTAAAGAATGATTTAGCTCACGGTGGGTTGTCTTTGAATCTCCACTCCTTATTAAATTTTCATTTAAATAGGTTCTCGAATATGATGAAAACTAAACTCACACAAATTCATAAATGAATTTGAACGTGAGAAAACTCAGTTCAAATAATTGAACTTGAGCATAAACAAAATAATCCTTAACGATTCGAGGTTTGTAAATTTCAATTGCCCATATCATTTACAGTCCTATTCAAAAAACATGTATCCGGTCGACTTGGAAGAGAGTCCGCGAAACAACATGTTAACCCAGTAATAAATATCATGAATTGGTGAAGTCAAAATTACAATGTGAAATAAATCCAGCGAGTTTGGAAGGCAAGTGAGGTACGGCATTATAAGCAAGAGTAACTATCGACTGAAGTATACATCTTAATGTTGACAAAACAAACTCAAATTGTACAAACACTAACAACTGATTTAGACTACACGGTCCATACGTTATACCCATAAAATCATAATTAAATGGGCAGGCTACATTTAGAAAGTCAAAAGCATCAAGGTATCTTCCATCCCGCTACTCTCTTGGACCATTAATTAATCATCATTATTAATTATTCAGATAATTTGAATGGTCAGTTTTAATTGAAATTAAATTTTTTATATACAACTTATTAAATTTGAGTAGGGAGATAACCGCTTCAACAGTATAATAAACGGACCTCAATTTAAACAAACAAATTGCATCGATCGTTGTCATTTTCAACAACAATAACAACAAATATTAGTCAAATGTTACACGCAGAAATCACCCACATACAGATTTATATCATGAATATTAAGTCCATTATTCTTAGGTATACTCCCATATTTCCTTTTCGAGTAATTTCCTCGATATGTGTGCTTATGAAGCAGCTAGAAGCCTGGAACTTATAAATATGGGAGCAACCTAATACAATTAATCTTCACGACTCAAAACACATAAAAATTTAAAAGTTCAAAATTATAGTCTGGTGTTATACCACCATTACATATCTAGCTATACATAATTAAACAAGACGGTCTCAGCCGAAACAATAGGTCCTCATGCCCCCGACAAGTCCCACGTCTAGCCCTACT
The DNA here is from genome assembly GCA_036897095.1 of Plantago elongata. Classification (NCBI taxonomy): domain Eukaryota; kingdom Viridiplantae; phylum Streptophyta; class Magnoliopsida; order Lamiales; family Plantaginaceae; genus Plantago; species Plantago elongata. The sequence continues at coordinate 24,971 of JAYMSP010000614.1, read as the reverse complement.
TAATCGACGGCCACACGAAGAATAAAATACATATTGAACGGCTGAAACTCGAGCCTTAATTAACGAGTTGAAACTTTGATAATGTTAAGGTCGTAACTTGTAATAACTCTTTGTCGTATGTGTATAATTTTCAATAATTGAAGGAGTGACATGCAATGTAAGTGTAAAAAGAAATCAAATTGCACCACCCTCATTATCAACGACGACTATAAGTCAAATTGATGTGTAATGGAGAAATGTAACACGCATAAATAAAGATTTCGTAATGTAGACAGTGTAGTATAGGGACACAAACAAGATAGTCATACAAGATTGGATTTTTTAATTTTAATTTAAAATTTTTAAAAGTGTTTATTTAATTGATATATAGAAGGAAACAAGATGCCAACCTGTACGGATATATGCACGAAATAAAATAGTCGCTAGAAATTAATGTACCCACCAACATCATGGGATTTAATCTGTTACGCACTTTGGACATTCTTGAACCGGACCAAACCAAACATTGGGTCCCAAATTTTCAATTTCTCATCATCATCTCCTAGCCATGAGTTTTATCTAGTTGCTGGATTGTGGATACTGCTTCAGTTTAGGAAGAATCCCTGAAAGTTCGTACCTTGCGCAAGATTAGGTTGCCACTTCATTTAAGTGTGAGATGATAACCCAATCAATATGGTAAACGAGTCGACCCATTTCGACTAGGGTAATTTTGTGGCCGTCTAATTCAAAATCCGTCTTTTCCTTATGGCCGTATAGAAAGATTTCATAATCATACCAAACTTTAAAAGAAAAATCTACACGAGCAGATATATATACCATTTCGCTTTTTCAATCTTTTTTAATGCAGGAAAAATTCAAATATTCTAACTATCAAATTTTAAATCAATTTAAAGTTCATACACAATTTTGTTCCCGTATTGTATACATTGCGAAATTTGGGGGATAAGTACACACAAAATCAAAGTGTTAAAATTTATGTAGGGGTTGATTGGGAAGCGATTTAAATTGAAAAATGCCCATACAAATGGTCTGTTAAACAGACCATTTATATGGGCATTTTTCAATTTAAATCGCTTTCCAATCTGCCCTGTAAATATTGCTCAAGGTGTCCAACTATTCTTAGTTGATCTTTCAACCACATGACTTGGCTTGTTTCTTTACAACTAATTCGCCAACAATTTTATCGGTTGTGATCCATATCCGACTTAACATCAGTAAATTAATCATCATTTATAAAAAGTGGTCGATTTAAGCAGCATCACATATTAAAACAGCTTTAATTAAAAGCTAAAAACACTTTTTGCTTTGTGTGACATGAAACAAAATTGATATCACACAATAAAGGAGAAAGTTTGTGTAGTTTTTAACCTATCATATATGATCAGAGATTGAGTTCATACACTGTAATGGAATTATGAGTAGTGATAAAGACACAAACTAATTAGGTGACTGATGACATTTCTAGAACGAATTATAATTCAATTTCGATGTGCTTTAGTGGATATATAAATTAATAAACGTGCTAAAAACGTACGCAGATTATATTACTTCGTCTTAGTTATCTCTATTCTTATAAAAATATATACATCCGTCCGTCTATTAATAAAAACACTTTTTTCAAGGAAATTTTTAAATAAATATAAAATATAATTAATGATAAAATTGATTTGTGAGTATTAATGTATGAGAGGAGAATGATGGAAAGGGAAATTTTAAATGTAAAATATAGATAATAAAGTATGAAAAATAGCGGTTAAAAGGAGACTCGTACTTTTATCACTCTATTAGTAAATGAGTGTACGTAAAAGGATTAAAGAACGAGAACTATTACTAGCCTCGGCGGCCGTGGAGCATATAATTATCCCGCAGTGCAAAGAAACCATAGTTTTTTATTCAGTTAGTGAAGTTGATCGTAAGGAACTTTTAACTATATTTTAGGTTTATTTACGTCATTGTGGAGGGTAAAGTTTCTGAAAAAATATTAGGTCTTGGATTCTTAATTTGGTGTCGTAGTTTATCCATTGATCTTACTCACTTTATTTTTATTAATTAATCTATCTTAGCCACGAATATTAATATATATACTAGCTAGAACATGCATTTTTCATGTTTATAAGTCTTAACACAATGTAATTTGTATATCCGAGCACTAGTTGAAATTTGCCCTAAAGAGGTGCAACGAATGTACGAGTATCATAGTTTCTTTAATTATTTATATTTTTATTTTATACGTATAGTGATGCACTTAATTGTTAATATTTAGAATAAGTTTGAACTATGAATCATGATATAGAAAGTAGATTATAGCTAGCAAGACATTTTAAGAAGGGTGAATCTACTAGAACAATATGGTATAGCACGCGTTCCACATGGCAAATCGAGGATCAAAATTTCTACAAGTGCAAGTATAATAAGATCTCAAGGAACCTACATGGCGCAATATAAACCACCATATTAGGACAAAGGAAACCAAGGAGGATGATGAAATTTTGAGTGGGATGAGTAAGAATACATGCCTAAATGATGTAAAATTTAGTGGGATGTTGAACTTATATAAATATGCCTAAAAATAGTACTAGCAGGATGGAACAACTTGAAATTTGATGAGGTAAAAAATGGAAACAAATGGTAGAGAGATCTGACTGGAATTCCATTTGAAATGGCTGCTGATGATATCAAATTAGGATGCATGTTTGAAACTGGTAAAGTTACAAGAGGTGAGGTGACATGATGATGCAACTTGTGCTCCAAGTGCATGCAGCACCATATGTGTACTAGTCTACCCAATCTAGACATGGAAATATGATCACAGAAACGAACTTGGCTATGGCTTTTCCAGTCTTTACTTGGTGTAAGTGCGATGGTTGTGCGAGAAGATATTTTACTTTTTTAGGTCGTAGATGTTAATAATGAAGTATGTATAATGTGGTCAGCGAGACCTAGTTTATTGTTGAAGATAATATTCAAAAAATCTCGAATTCTCAATTAAGAAGGTTTTGAATTCAATGTTTAAGACTACATAAAAGACTGGACATGAAAATAATGAGTATAATTAGTTTTAAATGGCGTAGGTTTGAAAAAATAATTTTTGGAACGAACTTTTTAAAAAGAAATATAAAATGTAGTGGTACTCGTTTAGCATGATCGAAAGATCAGTATTAATTATAAATTATATTAGACAATTGAACATTGTATATTTGTTTTGGTATAAATTAATTGATCGCATGTATTTGGTCAAGCTAAACTAGTTATCTAGTAATTTAATTCAATTGACCATGTACAGTTAGGGTTCTTTCGGACCCCTATTGTGATTAGAGTCTTAGACTAGTACAATGTATGTATTGTAGTAACATTACATACTTAACCTGCCTATCTAGCTCTATATAACAGTCATGGGGTTTAGGTCCGGTCCGGGATGGGTTGGCAGGACTATCGAGTATCGACTCCAAAAATTTTGAATTTATTTGTTTTTGGGGATGTTTACCATCATACTGTTTAAGCAGCCATCTCTCCACTCAATTAAGGTTCTTTTGGACCTTCTTTTATACTCGTACTATTGCTGTATCAATGCATACGGGTGGGCAAGGCTATGACCTTCTATATTTCAAATTCGCATGTATCTTCTCACACCACGTGTATATTGTTATACAATCTAGCATGGTAGTATCCTCTTGAACATGATATAATATAGTTATTGGTTTCGCTAGTCTAATGTAGACAATGTAGGTAGAACAAAGTTGAGGGGAACTCTACTCAATTGGATTAATGAAGTTGTTAAGGCAGTGGTGCATGGACAAGATGAGTACACGAATGCAAACCGTCTTAAACATGTGATGAAAAATATCTGAAAGTACAAATGATTCAATTAAACATGCCTATAAGACACAAACTACACCGTATATTATGATGTAGATACATACAATTTTCAATGTAGAATCATAAATATGGAGTATATTGTCCAAGCCTAAAGAGGAGTGGTTTTGAAAAAATTGTGCCATATGTTTCTTAGTATTCATGAAAGCTAGAATTTGAAAAATTAAAAAATATTCTATGTAGTAGTTAATAAATACGTCTTTTAGGTTTTGACAGTGCAATGTGCACCGTACATAAAATTAGACTTGAATACGTGTACATTAATTTTTTATCTTTTTTGTGTATTGCTTGATAACTACTAGTCTTACAAAAACTTTTTAAATTTTATAACTTTAGAATTGATTCTTAAGTAATATAAACAGACAATAGTATTGGTTTTGATTTAAGTTAAGTTTTACCAACTTTTAATAAAAACAAATAAGAAATTCACATGTAAAAATATATTACAACAATATTGGCTGCTATATTTCCTAATCTTAAGCCTGGCTGTTAGCCCAAATTAAGCAATGCAAAAGCCCAATCAAGTTTTACTGGACTTTAATTTAATCTTGGATCGTGTGGATGGTGGAATTAACTGGGCTGGCCTGTATAATTTGGGCTCTCTTAATCGTCAACTGGACAGCACCCTATACAACATCCATTTTAATTGATTCCCTTTCCGGCTCCTAATGAATTACAAAACCGCATTAGAAATCTCATCAAATCGTTGCCCGGTGCTCGTAAAAGAATGAAACCGAAGGAAACTATCATCGATGGAGTCGTCATCACTGTGAATTCACAATGAAATGCAATCGAAGAACCAAAATAGGTTCGAGTTTATACTTCGATCATTACAAATGTTTTCTCTTTTTGTATATGTAGAGTTGTATTAGGGAGTTGAAGGAGCTTAAGTGATACAAAACCAGCTTAGTTAAAATCACGTGTATTGATAGACGAATGGTCCCAAAGAGGCAGATAATTTGGGCTGCACATATGATTCGAGTACATACCAACCAACTAGCACAAATATCCATTACATCTTTGTCATTGTGGTGTCCTCTCTGGAATGAGAATATTGGACTTGGACCACAAAGTTTCACTCGCTTTTCGCTTGCTTTAGAGAGGTTGAGAAGTGAGAACCCGCAACAGCTGTCTTTTGAGTACATCACGAGTAAATTGTCAAAATTCAATAGATTGTATGTCACTTGTCACTTGAGCCAAGTACGTCTTGTCTAATGAGATAGGTTCAAACTCCGGACACTTGAAACATAAATTCGATCTTAGTTAGACTCGAATTGTCGCAGAAATATTCTCTTCAGGATGCTCGTAAGTTGTAACATATTGGCCCTGGGTCTGTGACTATGGCCGCAGCCAAGCCATGGGAGAGGCTGAAATTTCAATAGTTGGGTCGGCCTCCGAAACCCAAACCGGCTCGAGACAGGACCCCTAAGTCTAAATGACGGTCCCAGCACTATGAGTTTTTGGCGCAAGTCGTGCATTAATATATTGAAAACTCAACCTAAAAGAACATTCATCCAATGACAAGTGAAAGGGTCTTTTTCTGGTTGGCTTTGTGCAAATGAATCTTTGATAAAGCAAATGTACTACTTGAATATATCGCATTCACAGCTCACTTTAAGTGGTTGCACTCAAATACACTAGTGTAACTTCGTTTCAAATTAAACATATTATATTTGTAGATTTTTACGTATATTTATATTTTTTTATCGATAATTTACATACTTGTGCAGCTTTTATCACTAAAGTTGCACTGCAATAAACCTTTAGGGACACCATATTATGGAGCACTTGATCTGGGAGCGAGTTAGTAATGTGGAGTAGTATGAAGTAGTTGAGAAGGACAAAGGAGAGAATGGACAAGTAAGAGGAAAAGACTAATGAATGAGTAATTTTTGGTGTTCATGTGGGATTTAAAACTTTTGGACATATGATGGAAATGACATTGCTTCTTGGACCACCCTCTCCCAGAAAAGCAAAGTAGTTAAATTAAATTAAATATTTTTGGGGAAATCTTTTGACCTACTTCTTGGACCATTCTTTCTTTCTCCAATTATTTTACCACAAAGTTTTGGGAAGGAATTGAAATGCATTGATAATAACATAAAGTGTGAAATAATAATATTTTTAAGTATAAATCGAATTTTTACACAATATTAATATAATTTTTAACTTAATATTCTGTCATTTTTATTTGGTATATAATTTTTTCTTTAACGGATAAAGAGTGACTCGAACTCCAGACCTATTGGTTGGGGATGAAGCGCCTCAACAATTGAGATGCGCTTCGTTGTCACTTGGTATATAATATTATTGTTCTTAGTAAAAATTTATAATTTTTTCTAATAAAAATAATGTTTATCGGTTCATTTTATATCACCCTGTAATGTCGGCCTCCATAGTCGTCTTAGGCTATCTTCTTTGCAACTGAAAATTACTTCAGTTCAGTGTAGTTCAGTCCAGTTCGACTTAGTTATAATTTATAACTTGCTTCAGTTCAGTCAAGTTTGGCTTAGTTATAATTTATAGCTTACTTCAGTTCAGTCCAATTTAGTTTAGTAAATCTTAATTGAAGAGAAATACAACCTAATTAAATTGGACTGATTTGAACTGAACTGGATTGAATTTATTTCCAGTTAAATATAATACATCCTTACTCTTAACATCTTATTTTGTTTATTTCCCTTTTAAAATTTCTAAGGTGCAAAGTAAAACAGTACTGAAAGCTGATTTGCCAGGGGGCAAAACCATGTTGGGCCAAAATCATCCAACCTAAGTTTGGTCACTTTGTCCCAGTTGCACATGGGATTTGGTTAGTTATCTGACTCACTTTACTTCCGTCCTCTAATATATTTTTAACACACAATAAAATGTTAATAAATATTAATATCTTTATCTAAAAAACATCATACATTATCTTTTATTCGTAATTTTAATTGGTATTTTAAAATACAAATACTATGTTATAAAGTGTAGTAAAAGAGTTAAACTTTGGTCGATGTAGAATGTATAATATGTGTGAAAATAAATAAAATTATCTATTATTTAATAAATATGAAATAGCAGTACTGTATGAAGATTTATAAACGGCAATAGAAGTATGAAGTTTCGTACTTATATAATAAATCTTAATCTAATTACTACCTTAACTTTATGATTGACACTCAACTAAGAAATCACTCATGGCGGCATAGAAAACTAGTTTCAAAGTAATGCTCCTGACGTGTCATAAACTTAGTGGATTCATGGATATGATTAATTTGATTTATTATGCCATAAACTTATGATAATATTTTTATTATTTAAACACAGGAAGAAGAGATCTTATTGGTTAGTGGTGGAAGATCTGGTTCATGTCGCATCCTCCAAGATTCACATACATTATACAATCAACTTGAACTTATTAATCTCAAAAAGAAAATTTAAAAGGTTACAAAGAACAATAATAACTAAGTCCAGAAAGAGGAAAGCCTGCCTGAAAAGGTTAATTTGGTTACTATGTGTCAAACATTACTGCAGTATTCTTCGACGTTACAAATACATTTTAAATTCTACGGATAATTTACATTTTATACGTTATTAAATATTTTACGTGTTGGAATATCTCGTTTTTATTTTCGATGATTCCGCTTCCCATATTACAACTTGCATTGAAAATGCATGTAGCACGAGCATGCGGGAACACTAGGACGGTCAAAGGTGGAAGGTATAGAAATGAAAGTAGAATGACAATTGGAAAACAAAGGTGAGTAAAATCTAAGGTGGAATTGCGTGTAATCCCACAAAGAAAACAAACAAATTAGTAGTGAGCGAGCAATTCAGCGCATTAAAATACCAACCATGTGATGCTGACTTGGAAAACTAAGGACAAATAATATGCCACCTAAAAGTGGATCTCCATATTCCTTTTTGTATTTTTTAAATATAATTTCATATTCCATCTTTTATAGTTATATGATAAATAGCAATATTCCTCCGCCTTGAAAAAATTTATATATTAGAGTTACATCGTAGTTTTAAGTTGGATCCAAACCCAGCATACTTCTAAATTCTACGTGGAGTTTGGAGGTACATTTTAGCCCATTTATAACTTCATCCTAGATTAATACGAGCCTAAACTCTCAAGGGCCAATCAAATACACTAGTCATCTGGTCATTCTTTATAAATGTCGCATTCATTCCTCCAAAGGCAGATTCAATTTACATATCAATCGTATACTTTGATGAGCTACGAGCCTAGTAAGTAAATGTAGCCATATCCGACTTTCCTTTAGACAAACCGACTGAGAAGAGTTTCACTCTTGCCTTTTCGTATTTTTTAGGTAGGTACATACCTTGATGTTAAGGAGGACTTACCCACCCAAGTACAGTTCTTACCCAATATAAAGTGAATTTGAATTGCTTAAGTATTTAATTTAAATTCATGTTTCGCCTTCTCGACCATCAAAAGTGTTCGTATATGTAATTGTTAGGTAAAAGAAGTAAAAGCTGAGTGATAGTTAGTCTACATGGAGATATATGTGCAGTATATGAAATGATATGCAGTTCTAGTGCTCGAGGAGTTAATTGGCACGACACAAAGTGCGGAAAGACCAAAAGCTACATAGTGAAATATAACTTTTAGAATAAAGGAAGGGGAAAAAGAGATCCACATAAGATGCTAATGTAACATAACTTAACATAGGAGCAAAGCAATGGAGCATTAATATTGGCGAATGGCAATGCGTTGCATAGATCCCCACTTGCCCGGCCATTAGGACATGACAACGAAAGTATCACTTCCATGTCACTTGCTAAAAGAAACAAACTTGGAAGATTCTTGCAAAGATTGTGTCGTTACACATGCGAAATCAATGTTACGTGATTGAAATTGTAATTATCCCGTATGCAGTTATCTTTTAACAGTTATTCTGACGATATGTTATATGTACTTTTTCATCTACCAAACTTAAAAAACTCTTTAATTAATCACCAACTTTAAAATTGTTAGTTTGTTACATACCAAAGATTAACTTCATAAGTACGAATAGCATTTTAGCTAAATCCATTTACATTTCCTAAAATTTTAGCTACCTCAATAAGGTAAGAAGAGAAATGGTTTTCTATTCAATTCATTGCAACTTGCATAACTAAGTGAAGATTAATGAGTAATATCATATACTGAAATCTATACTATATGAAATTCATCATTATGCAACTTGTCTTGACCCGTGCATGTTGTCGTTAAATCACCGATTTGTCGAGATAGGACTGGTGCAACTTATCCAGTTAGTGCAATAAATCATTCAATTCCAAAGTGTACTAATCAATGTCAAAACTGTCTTAGCAATCAAGTTGTCACTTATTGGCTGGCTGCGGATTCTGAAGGGGTATGGTGTGTTGGTTTTGTAAAATTATAAAACGAAAAGATAAAATAATATATACATGTTATTCTATTAGAGTAAAATTTCACACACTAAAGTTTAAATCTTAAAATAATCAACTAATTTGTATTCATTTTAAAATAGTAAATGAACATGAAATCACAATTTATTAATTGGAGAAGAAATTTCTTAAGGTCTGATTGACATGGCACTCAAATGGTTATTTGGATGGAATTTTAGTGAAATTGTGTTTGGAATGTAATTGAAATGGGTAGGTCAAATTACTATTTATCGAATCAAATTAAGCGATTTAAATGTCATGCCAATCAGCCTCTTAACAATTGAGTTGCAATTCATCTTTACTATTGCATTCCAAATTTTAAACCCGCCCAAATGGTTGGATATCATTAACAAATCAATTAAATGTAACTTCGTTCCATCTACTCATGACAACCCCAAAACAGACCATTTGCTTTGAAAGCTTGATATTAGACATTTCAATAGAAGTCATTATCAAACTAATTATCACACTAATTAGTACTAATTACATACATTGCTTTCATGCACCAGAGGATCCATGCATGTGTTGAACTCAAGTTGCTAATCTTGACCAGGCCCGGTAAACCACCAACCATGACAAAACAATGTCATTATCGACAAATAGATCCACTTTTATTTCAACACCTTAGTTCATTTTGGTTCGAAAATTCTTAGTCGCCATCATATATGAGTCGGTAATGATTTTTTTAATTTAATTTTTTCATTTTTAGCATTTCGACTAATCCATGTTGTCCTCCTCAAACTAGCTGATAAAACTGAAAGTGTTCCCTAAATTTTTATTTTGCAGCCATTAAAGGTTGCTTTTGTTAATGAAGATTCTTGCGGCTAAAGCCATTGAAGCTTCATATATTGTGTTGGTATGCAAGATGATGTTATAAAAAGAAGCAAAACACGTGCAATTAAGGCCGTCCATGTAAAGTAATCATGGCCTTTAGTTGTGTCATAAGCCAGTTAATAAAGCCCCAATTAAGCAACTAATCCTCCATTAATTATGTCAGGAAGTGGATCATTAGTTCATTGCCATTAACATAACATTCCTTTTTGTAACATTGTATGTTTTCCCAAATTTTCGATCTATATTAGACGTTGATATATAAATATTATAATGTTAAAATTGAGAATAAATTTCATCATCATATATATTAATCAATCAACTTGAATATAAATGCTATTAATTCTAATTGAATAGTTTCATTTTGAATGCATAATAGGTATATTTTCATCCCACTTACAAGGTTGAATATGTGTGAATACATCAATTGATATTAATTAGTTTATAATTTTCTCTAATATATTGTTGGATCAACTTGTGTGTTATTATTCATGAGAAAATTTTGTGTCATATTTGAGCTCGACTCTAATCTCCGGTACATTTTATTTTACTATTTTTCTTTAAAATATAAATAAATTGATAGCCACAAATTCTGACAAGATATATTTTTCCATCAATTAAGTATAGTAGAGGAGACATGACAGAAAGAAATTAAAATGCAAGGGAAATTAATGAACAATTGAATAAATATGCCAGCCAATCAGTGTACAGAAAAGAATAAAAAATTGATTATGGGCGCCTGACAATTCGACGGGTGTTTTGAGGTATAGTGATAGAGCCAACTGCAAGAAGGAACAAAATCAAGAGTAAACTAACAAATAATGGTGCCCCACATTCATGCACTTCTCAATTTGTCCATTACTTCACAACCAGACAGACAACAAAAGATTACGGGGTTTAGTGGGATTCAAATATCTGTTTGGATGTTGTTCGAAAATTTTATATTTATTATGATATTTAAATATTGAAATTAAAATAGCTCTATAATAGTAATATTTTTCTCTACCTATATAATAAACCTATAATACCCTATACAATTATAATTCTATACCAAACACAATTTTAACAATTCCACTACAATTTCAATCACTATTCAGACATTTAAATCAGGACATTTAAATCGCATGTCAATCAACCCCTACAAGTTCAGGCCGAATAACTTTATACGTTATAATGCTACACGATCTTAAACAAACCATCAAATGTAATATGATAACAAGCAAGCAATTATAAGGTAGGATTAAAACATCGGTAAGACTAAATATCAAAGTATGAGATGAAAGTTCGAATATAACCACCACTCGCTATGCAATTATAATAGATATACGTAATGTGTATATATGAGAAATTGTATATTTTTAAGGTATACTTTATGATTTTTGTTGTTCATATAACTTATGACTTACTGAGTTATATATATAAAACAAATATTTGATATCATATGGCGTGCGACAACATTTACCCGTTTTGTCTTTCTATGAATAATAACTTTACGAGTTATACACTTATCGTCACAATCTAGCTTCTTTCCTATCATGTACTTTCACCCGCTCGGATGCTGCCCATTCACCTCTAGACCTTTAATTCATATATTACTATACTCTATTTTATATGTTAGTCTAGTTTGTTATTGTATATTTCGTTTCAACTTAATTTGACTAGTATTCTGAAAAAGTAAAACTTTATTTAACAAAACTAGATGGAAAATGTAACTGGTAACTGAAAAACTAGTTGATAGCAGAAAATGTATACATAGCTTATCAATTAGATTTCTTTTTTCAACAAGCTAACTTGATTAACTTCTCAAACCAACTAGTTTGTTTAAAAGTTTGCACGTTCACGTATCAGAAAAAGCTCATATAACTAAAAAACTAACTGAAAAGTTAGTGATAAACAAGGTCTAAATCAACAACAATCACTGAAAAAATCCTAAATTGAACAATTCTCATTAGCTCAATCATATCCGTAAAAAGTCAAAACAAAACAAATCATCATTCAACCCGGAGGTAAGCTAGGAGTGAATTTACTTTTCCACATGTGAAAGGTAGTAACTAATCTATTGGCTCATAAGCATGATGACTTGTCAATGTAAAAATCCAAGCTTTGGGTAAAATGCAAGTCAAAAAGTCAAAAAAGTAACTTCCTCTTTCTTCCAATATTCACCTTCTTCAACTATTCACCATATAGTTTGTCTCTGTTTTTATTTCCTGGCGCCAGCCTTTGTTTCGCCTATAAATAGCACTTGCCCCAAACCACCACTTGAAACTCTGCTCTCAATTAATTATTCACACACACAAAAATCGAACCACCGTATTGCTCGGAGATACGATTTCCAATCTCCTCCATATCCTCTCATTCTCCCAAATCCATTTCCTTTCTACATACTCTTCTTCAATTCAATTGTGATGCTATTGACGATGATGAGGTGATGGAGCAGAAGCACGTTTTTCTCTCGGCATTGAGCGTAGGTGTAGGAGTCGGCGTCGGGCTCGGCCTGGTGTCCAGTTCGTCTGTGGGGAGATGGACCGGGGTGTCTGCGGCGGCGGAAGGTGTCTCCGCCGAGCAGATTCAGCTCGAGCTTCTAAAGCTGGTGGTTGATGGCAGCGGAACCGGTGTTTGCTTTAAGGAGTTTCCGTATTTCCTCAGGTGATTTGGTTTGGTTTACTTGAGATTTCGTAGTTGCTTGCTTTTTGTGGATGGGAATGGAATGTGGAGATTCGGAATATTCTGATGTTTTATATATCTACTTGCTGTTTGTTGAACTCTTGAAATTTTTGATTGAGATGGAATCGGAATTTGGTCATCTAGATTACTAGATCCGATGCTTAGATGCAGATTTAGCTACATACATTTCATGATTCTCTTCGAGTTGTGAATTGTGATAGATAGGTAATTTGGTATTACGAACTTTTTGCATCTAGATTTGCCAAGAATAATAATGTGTCAGTTAGAATAATCTCGCAATAATATGCAGTTTTTTGCTGGCATAATGGCATGCACTAGTAATGGTGACTAGAGACTAGCTAGTAATAGAACTATTGCAGAAGTAGCAAATATTCGATTTCGTCAACAATGTTTTAATGCTTGCTTATCTGTGTCGTTGCGTACTTGCGTGTTGTTGTGCATTGATTCAAACTTTGGACCTTGTCACAGTGAGCGGACACATGCTTTGTTAACAAATGCGGCTTATGTGCATCTTAAGCACTTTGATGTCTCGAAGCACACCAGAAATCTGTCGCCTGCGAGTCGGGCTATATTGCTCTCAGGGCCTGCGGGTATGGTGAATTGGTGATCTAAAACTTGCTGTACTTCTTTTTCTCTCTCTGAGAAGTTTCCATTTGACTAATGTTGATGTTGTGTGGTCTTTAGAATTCTACCAGCAAGCACTTGCCAGGGCTCTAGCACATCATTTTGAAGCAAAGTTGCTATTGCTGGATCTGAATGATTTTTCACTCAAGGTAGTCTGCGTAATGCGTATCATGTCATAGTCTCCAGATGCTCTTGTTAGTTCTTACACATCTTTATACTGATCAACTGATGTATACTTTGTTCGGTCAATCACGTGCAGATGCAGAGCAAGTATGGCAGTCCCAAGGACTCGGTAAGATGATTACTGCTTTTCAACTATCCTAGTACACGGGTTATCCTTCAGTGTTTAAAGACCAAGCTAATTTAGATAGAGTGATTATGATACTAATTCTAACGTTATGTGTTGCAGCCTTTTAAAAGGTCCTTTTCTGAAGCAACCTTGGAACGAATGTCAAGTTTCATGGGTTCCTTTTCTATGCTTCCGCCACGAGAGGATAACAGAGGTATAGATAGAATACATGACATATATCTCTTTTGTTTTCTTGATATAGATCTTCAATCTGTGCTTGTATATTCCTGTAAAGTGAAAACCTTGCATGTTTCACAAGTCACCAACGGCCGGTGTTCTGTTTCTAAGTCCATACATGTGTTCATTTCTACATGCTATTTACTGTGATGGCAAAGCCATTCTGCATTTTAAGTAGTGGTAAATTGAAAATTAGCCAGTGTAGCTGTGGCAATAGTTGAGTATTTGCAAGTTGAAGTGATACTTAAGAGAGATTATGTGCACCACATCTTATTACTTGGATTAACTCGTGTTTTGCATATTCTAATGAAGGGACTATACGAAGGCAACGGGGTGGATCTGATGAGACAATGAGGTATGCTCAGCTAAACTCTATTCAGAACATTAATGACAGTCATCCTAAATTGCTGACCTTCAATTCTGCTCTTAAGGATTACTGAAGAGGTGAACAATTCTATAAAGCCTCGAAGAACGGCCTCTGTTTCTTCAGACCTGAGTTGTGCCGGTTTCCAGTCATCTTCGACAATTACAGGTTTGGATATGGTTCTCCTTAACTATATGCGCCTTTCAGTTACAAGCTTGAAGCACATGTCAAAGTAATCTGACTGAACTTTGTTTCTTAGGTCCTGCGTTTATTATTTACACTAAGACGTATATGTTACTATTAAGCCTGATACATTATTATTAGTTTAGCTTCATGATCCATATAATTTTGTACCTAACTTCACATTAAGATGCAGAACTTTTTATTTACTATGGAGTTATTTCCTTACTTTGATAAATTATGTTAAGACGTGTGCTCTACATTTCACAATGAGCATGAGAGCATCAACCTACTGAGAGAAGATATGATATCTTATCATGCTTTGTTTTCAACTTTTTAGCTCCTCCGAAGCGCGCCTGCAGCTGGTCATTTGATGAGAAAATCTTATTGCAGTCGCTGTATAAGGTAATTCCATAATCTATCAACGAGATCCTGTAAAAAAAACTGTTTTCTATCCACCTGTGAATTCCTTTAGTTATTTGTTTTCTGGATACGGCCAACAATTCTGATCGGGGTAAGTCCAAGATCTTTACCTTGGGCACATGGCGGAGAAATGTCAATGATATTAACCGAAAGTTCAAGAATAGGTTGAAAGTTAACTATCATGTAACTATTGCTGTCTTTTGGTGAAATAACATAATTCGAAAAAGATGTATTCTTCATTTAAACAGTTGGCTTGCGGATCTTAATAATTTCAAGGTTCTTTCATTTCTTGATACAAAGAAATATGTTCATTGCAGGTGTTGGTTTCAGTTTCCCAAAACAGTTGCATAATTCTTTACATCCGGGATGTTGACAGAATGTTCCTTCAGTCATCACGGCTCAGTAGATTGTTTGATAGAATGGTGAAGAAATTGTCAGGATCTATTTTGGTTCTTGGTTCCCGGATGCTGGATCAGGACGATGATTCTTGCGAAGTAGATGAAAACCTGAGTCTTCTATTTCCTTACAATATTGAGATTAGGCCACCAGAAGATGAAACACATCTTGTCAGCTGGAAAGCTCAACTAGAAGAGGATATGAAAAAGATCCAGATTCAGGATAACAAGAATCATATTGCCGAGGTACTTGCAGCAAATGATCTTGAATGTGATGACTTGGGATCCATCTGTCAAGCTGACACAGTGGTTCTCGGTAATTATATTGAGGAGATTGTTGTATCTGCTATATCGTATCATTTGATGAATAACAAGGATCCTGAGTATCGTAATGGCAAACTTGTTATATCATCTACGAGGTACACATGGATATTTTTTGTTCTTTTGAATTCATTTTTCTTTTCATTTTTCCCTTACAAAATAAAATAACAATGATGCTTATTTACATAATCAATGATCATAATCACAACGAGGGATTTGTTGCAGCTTGTCCCATGGATTAAGCATTTTCCAGGAGGGGAGAACCGGTGGCAAGAATACCCAAAAAATGGAAACAAATTCTGAATCTTTCAAGGTTTATCACAAACACCTCGGACTTTGACACCGAAGTCCAAGTCTTCTTATGTGATGCTTTTGTGATATTTTGGTGTCTAAAAACTATCTTTGGATAATTTTGTTGTCAATATCAGGGTGTTGGAGGAAACGTGAATTCTGTAGCAAAACCTGAATCTAAGTCTGAGAATCCTGTCGATAACAAGAATGAGGCTGAAAAATCAATATCCTCAGCGAAGACAGATACTGAGACCGCGCCAGTGTCAAAACCTCCGGTAAGTCTTTCCATTAGTTAGATCGAGTTGGAAATCTTGTGCAAGTAAATAAATTTCAAATCCTACAAATTACTCATGCTCAAAGAGCACAAACCTTGTTGAACATGTGCCTCATTATGTGGAGCCACGTCAAATATCTAAACATTTATTTTTCTTGTATTTGTGCTTTTTTAACAATATATAAACTTATAATTTGAACTACCTGCCTGTGTCATTCATATCAAATTACAATGTTACTGTATTTATTTATACCGACTCTCATCTTCCAGGAAGTTGTCCCTGACAATGAATTTGAGAAGCGCATAAGGCCAGAAGTTATACCTGCAAATGAGATTGGAGTAACATTTTCCGATATCGGTGCTATGGATGATACTAAAGAATCACTTCAGGAACTGGTTATGCTTCCACTTCGAAGACCAGACCTTTTCAATGGTGGTCTTCTCAAGCCCTGCAGAGGCATCCTGCTCTTTGGGCCTCCTGGTACTGGGAAGACAATGCTTGCCAAGGCGATTGCAAATGAGGCCGGTGCTAGTTTCATTAATGTGTCAATGTCCACGATTACTTCAAAATGGTTTGGTGAGGATGAGAAAAATGTGCGAGCTCTCTTCACCCTTGCAGCAAAGGTTTCCCCTACTATCATTTTCGTGGATGAGGTTGATAGTATGCTTGGACAGAGGACAAGAGTAGGAGAGCATGAGGCGATGAGGAAAATTAAAAATGAATTTATGACACACTGGGATGGTCTATTGACCAAACCTGGAGAGCGTATCTTGGTTCTTGCAGCGACAAACAGACCTTTTGATCTTGATGAAGCAATTATAAGGCGTTTCGAGCGCAGGTACATTCATAATCCTATGAACTACTTCTAGTTTATTTCTTCGACTCTTGTGAAATTAGTGCTTTTTAAGCATGCCAATTTTTTTATTTTGGATATTAGAAACCTTGCTCTCACATTTCTCCAGCAGCACTTATAGAAGTACAGAACATCAAAATACAAATATGCATTCGAAATAATTTCTGAGCTTTGGTTACATGTTAACAGAATCATGGTCGATCTTCCATCAGCGGAGAGCAGAGAAATGATCTTGAAAACCTTGCTGTCTAAAGAGAAAGTGGAAAATCTAGATTTCAAAGAGCTTGCGGTCATGACTGAAGGATACAGTGGAAGTGATCTCAAGGTCTGTACTCTCTTCTTTTAATGTTCTTGTGTTCAAGTTCCAAATGTCTGGCACTAACCTATGGCAATAACTCTTGGAAACAGAATCTGTGTGTCACAGCAGCTTACCGTCCTGTAAGAGAACTTATACAGCAAGAGAGACTCAAGGATAAGGTACTGTTTTACTTATTATAGCACAAAAACTGAACAATTTTGCCAATGTCTCGGACTTGTATTAACCACACACCATTTCAGGAAAAGAAAAAGCAAGATGAGGGGCAAATCTCAGAAGATGCTGCACCTACAGAAGAAACCAAAGCAGAGAAAGTAATTTCTCTAAGGCCATTAAATATGGAAGACATGAAGAAAGCAAAGAATCAGGTATTAATGCTCTTCTCTTTTTTTTCTTCGGTTTTAAAAACTCAATTTAGAAGATGATAAATCCGCTATAAAACAGTCCCGAAATTGATTCACGGTTCACTACTTCATTAAATCTGCTATCAAGTATATTTGGAGTAATATATATGTTTAGACTCATTTTATGAATGGTTTAATAGATAATGCAATCATTTTGACTATCCTGCAGGTTGCAGCCAGTTTTGCTTCTGAAGGAAACATAATGGCCGAGCTGAAACAATGGAATGATCTTTACGGGGAAGGAGGTTCAAGAAAGAAACAACAGTTGTCTTATTTCCTTTAGAGCAATGGCATTAATCATTTGACACGGCCATCTCTGTCATAAAGATCAATGGTAAATACTTCAGAAACTGGCACTCAAGACCAAGCAAGTGCTAAATGCCTCAGACTGTTTTTCATCCTCGTTTCAGCTGATTACTGTCCGCACTTAGCAGGTCGAATCTGACATGTAATTACTTGATGGTGGATTGCATTCTAGCACAGAGCAGATTGGATTGTGTCCTTAGTAATATCCATTCCTCATTGAGACTGTTGGATTCAGTGCATGAGTATGTATAGGAATTGCCGTCAACTTTTGAAGAAATTATTAGCAACATAATGCATTTGTTCAAGGAAGTCAGCTTAATGTATTATAGTAGCTTCATTGTTAAGGATATTGTAAATTCATCATCTGTATATTGATTTTAGTATGTACGTTTTCTTTTCTTCAATTTCATAGTTCACGTTGGGCATTTCAGATTTAAAGCACGGGATAATATCTATTAGCACTTGCTCAAAACATCTTGTTCTTGTCACTATAAGGTCACACAGAGTACCTACTCATAAAATACTCGTAACTTAGATTATTTACAGCAAAAGGGAACTATTATTTTCTGCTTCTGAGTCTGACAAAGCGTTATCTACATTGGTTGAGGCTGAGCTCTGCTCTCTTGATGTAAATAAAAGCATCAGGGTATGGCATCTCCTGATAATCAGGTGGATTATATTGCCCAGGAACGGAATCTGTGTTGGCGAAAAGCTTCATTACTGAAAGTGAAATCATCAAACATCACAAGTCATTTTCTGTGCAATGTAAAATTAGTCAATGAACTAAGATCCTTAGTTTATTACCAAGATCTTCATGCTCATCAAGCTGGATATCAATGTCCGGAAGAAAGGATGGCGAACCAAAATAATCTCCAAAATCTGCCAATCAAAATTGGAATTCAAACAAACAATGAGGACCAGTCAGATTATGTTCTGCATGTGTTCCTTCTTCACAAACATGCTCATGATCCAAATTTGAATTACCTAGCAAGTTTGACAAATATTCTGCAGTAAGGTCGTTCGATGGATTCAAAAAGTTGGATCCCATGGGATCTGTTATAGTAGCAGCTCCAGTATCTGGTGGGAGCTCTAGTCCTACAGAACTTGCCACAACTGGCGTGAACACTCTGTCAAGTACTGCTGAAGTATTAACTCCCACATTTGGCATTTCACGAATGGAGTAAGTCATATCTGTCATGGATGGCACCCTGTTATCCAGTGGCATTGACATCATAGGTGAGACTCCAGCTGCAGGGGTGTAAGTCGACATACTGCAGGGAAAGAACGTTGAAAATTTAGCACTCAGCAGCAATCGTAAATGTTATCTAACACTTCAATTATGTAGAATCATTACTTGTTCCAGAATTCACTTGCATTGGATGGAAGTTTGCTGGAGTAGGGTTAGCTCCATTGACCATATGAAAGTTGGATGTTGCATAGGACATTGGATCGATATGGAGCTGCCCTGCATCTAAGGCCATCGGATTGTTATGAGCCGGTCCTGTCGCATAGTCCATCTGATTACCATGAGGCTGTATGGCAGGGTATGAGTATCCCATCGTTAAGTTATTAATTACACTTTCACATTCAAACATGGAAACATTAGCTCAATGTTAAGCCATTTTTGGGGTGTTCCATGTTGACACAGTCATGCCTATGCTCCAAATACACAAGAATTTTTTTTTCTGAAATGAAGTGCACCGATAGGACTAAATTCGAATTACGTACCTGGAAAGTTTGATGAATCTACAGTTGGTCCATTCCATGGATTCAGAGATGTGGAGGTAAGGCAATCTCTATAGTTACCAGCTGCATTATCCAGTCCTGTTGTAGCATCAATTCCGACACTGCATAGAAGGAACAATGAAAAGCATTCATCAGCAATCAGATTAGTTCCGTGGGTGATAATCATCAGATAGTAGACTGTGGAAAATCATTACTCGTTTCCAGAGTGCATCGGCATTGTATAGAAATTTCATGGAGCAGAAAATTCATTGACAGCGTGGTATTAGGCTGTACAGCAGGGTACCCGTTTGCCAAGTTGTTGATTGGAGCTTCACAAGACACCGAAAAAAAGAAGTCAAATTAGACCGTTCGACTGTACGTTATTATCAGACTGCACATAAGAGTTAGATTTACCAGGCGTTGGATTAAGTCTGCAGCGTTTTAGTACATCACCTGCCTGTTGCTCCCGCAGCTGGCTGTATGTCTCAGTCTGCTTCTTCAATTCAACCCTTACATGATAGGCGCGAAAAAACTCAGCATTTTGCTGCTCAAATTTTCCTACATACTGCATTGAACAAGCAAAAAGAATAAATTCTTTTGGAGCAGCTAACACACTTAATTCGGAACAACAGAAGAACAAGGTGTCTAACTACTGCCATAATTTGAATATGATTACTTACAAAATGTTATGAGCTCAGGTTCAAGCTTATGGTGCTTAACTATTTCCTCAACTTCGTCTTTGCTCATATACAGCAGTAAACACTGATGAATGAATTTCGGAACCTACAGCAGATTGAGGTCAGTTATGTAATCACTAATCAGTATATCTACAATGCATGAAGCCCTAAGAAATCCTGCTATATAACAACATGACAAAACAGGCAACGAAGCACAGCTTAATTAGTAAGACGCTTCAACTCCACCCAATAGGTCGGGTTTGAGTCCCCTTTAGCCCTTTAAAAAAAAAAAAGAAGAGAAAATGACAAAACAATCCTCACTTTTTCAGTAATATTCTGAAGGACTTTCTGATCATAAAGTTTAGTCGCATAAGCTGAACCGGGGTCACCTATGACATGGTTTCGAAGCTCGATTTCCCGATCCTGTAATGTGTTTTTCGTGTCACTGATCAACTGTGGTAACTTAGAACAATAAAGCATATAACACTTGTGATTAATCACACAGATAGGGAAAATTTTATAAAATATATCGTAGAGCAAGACACTTTCAATTTATATACTAAATGGTGATGTATTTTTTTTATACTTCACAATTAGTAGGCCTCGAGCTATCCAACTTAAAAGGTGAGATGGCAGCCTTGCTTGAGTTGCACCATTTACATATGTTGGACTTGAGTGATATGGATTTCGGATGGAGTAAAATCCTGAATTCATCGGTTCCCTTCATAAGCTACAACACCTGCGTCTCATGTATTGTAATTTTTCTGGTGATGTTCCCTATCAGCTGGGAAACCTAACCAACTTGATAGAACTTGACCTTTCATATAACTATTTAACATCCAACGACTTCAATTGGCTGTCCAATCTCACTTTGTTGTCTAGCCTCGATATGTCCTGGAATGAGTTTGAAGGACCGTTTCCGGTGAACATTATTGGGCAATTTTCCAACCTTGAATATTTAGATGTTTCTAACATCCACCTAAAAGGCACAATCTCTGAGGTTCATCTCTCAAAATTCCATAACTTACGGTCTCTTGGTTTGTCTTCCAGTTCACTAGCTTTGAACATCTCCTCCAATTGGATTCCTCCCTTTCACTTGCGGGATATAGGACTGGGAAATTGCAGCATAGGGCCCGGTTTCCCAACATGGCTTCAAAGTCAGCTGGGAAACGTAACCAATATGAGGCAACTTGATCTTTCAAGTAACCATCTAACGTACAAAGACCTCACTTGGCTTACTAATCTCACTTCGTTGTCTACCCTTGATTTGTCCAATAATCAATTTGAAGGACCATTTCCAGACCTGAAAGGATTTTCTTCGTTGACAGAATTAAACATTACCCATAATAGACTAACAGGTCCATTTCCTGTAACCATTGGCCAATTGTCCAATCTTGATCTCTCATATTATATTTCCAATTATATAGCTAATGATCTTAGTTTCAATAATTTCTCAGGTCCTCTACCATCATTTAATCCAGAATCTTATATCATAAGTCTATCCGGGAATATGTTTAGCGGATCAATTCAATCAATATGAGGAGTGAAATATGACAAATTAGAAATACTTGACCCTCACAAAATCAGTTTTCAGGAGAGCTTCCCAACTGTTGGGAGAACATGACAGGATTGATGTTTTTGAACTTAAATGGCAACGGTCATCTTCCACCCAGTCTTGGCTCTCTTACTCAGATTGAAGTTTTGCAATTCCGTAATAATAATGTGACAGGGGAGTTGCCTTCCACTCTAATGAATCTCACATTGGTCCGTCTACTAGTGGTGGAGGTAATGAACTTACTGGAAAAATTCCAACATGGATTGGGACACTTCGTTTTCTTGCTATTCTCAGCTTTCACCAGAATAATTTAAGTGGAAGCATACCTCCAGAAATTTGTGGCCTCAGATGGATGAAATTCTTGGACCTTTCAGATAATAGCATCTCCGGAAATATTCCTCTATGCTTTAATGAATTCACTCTTATGATCCGCGGGAAACACAGTGTTAATTTTGAAACAAGCCTAGTCGTTTCGGACGTACTTGACACCGACATTGTTTACAATGCAGAAGTTCAATGGAAAGGGCAACGATTTCCAGAGTACAGGAGCACACTGAGACTTCTCAGACTGATTGATCTTTAAAGTAATAAATTAGACGGAGAGATTCCAAAGGAATTCTACGGTTTGTCAGGATTAGTTTCTCTTAATCTGTCTCAAAATCGTCTAACCGGAGACATAAAGTCAGACATTGATCAGATGGCGGAGGTGCTGGGATGTCTTGATCTGTCGAGAAACAAGTTGTCGGGTCCATCTAGCACTGATCCTGAAAATGATGACGAGGATATTGATGACAAGAATAAAGGATACATCATTTCAGCAGTGCTTGGCTTTGTTGTTGGGTTCTGGTTTGTTATTGGTCCTCTATTATACAACATCTCATGGAGAAATGTGTAGTTTGGCTGCTTGAGCAAGATCGGAGATTGGCTATACGTGACAGTTCATTGTATCCCGTAACAGGCTCAGGTATATTCTTAATTTGTCTTTCTATGATAATTAGTAGTTGCTAGACAACACTGTCTAAGCTTTTGTGTAATTAATATCTGTAGCCTGCCAAGCATGAATTCATAAATAAGCGTTCATAATATATTTTAAGGATTCAATAATGTGTATGTAGCCTTATTTAACATGAGATTGATTTTTTTTAGCACAACCATGGTGTTATAAATGCAGGAAAATAATTCAGAATTTATTCTCAACTTGACATAACAATCTTCAAAAGTGTGTTGCTTGAAGAATATATTGGTCGAATCTTGAAGTACGTGTAAAATTAAAGTTATGAATTATGTTGCATATGTAATAATTTTATTTTTATATTTTTTTATGTAAAATTTAATTATGTTTTTACGAGATATATATAATTCTGCTTCAATACGTTATTTTTGTATCTTTGTGGAGGGAAGAATTAACTTTCTCATACAAATATCTTATGTTAATTCCGAAGAGTACTCAATTGCAGAGTTTTGGTGCTTCTTCATATGCTGGGAATAAGAACTTATGCGGCAACCCTTTGCCAAATTGCATGGAAGACAACCCTCGTCCTAAGTCATCTGTTGATGCTAGAAATCATGGTGCTGTTGAAGATCAGACAGATGGGGGATTGAGTTTGATTCAATCTATCGTTAAGGAATATTTCATTTCAGCAATACTGGGCTACATTATTGGGTTTTGGGTTGTTGTCGGTCCTTTGTTGGTCATGAAGAAATGCCTATTTCTCGACTTGAGTAAGATCGGAGACTGGCTCTATGTCGAGGTAACTTTATCCTGGAGAAGACTCATCAGGTACATTTTCTTGTAATACAACTCTTTATGGGGTTTCGTTATTGCGAACTAGTTTATGTATGTCAATGTCAGTTTAGAAAATGCTTACGGACTATTTTTTATGATATCGGTACTGATTAATACAGGTACATGAAGCGCAGGACATAAAAAACCTCTATAGACGACGGGGAGACGGGATTGTGTAATTTTGGTTTCTTTATTGTCTGGTCGAAGAAGATATTTAAGTGCTTTTGTAATTTTTGTTGAACTGTGGTATGTAATTCTAATAAATTTTCATGAAGTTTTAGTTCTTGTAATTTTGATCTTTGTAAGATTTGTTGAGATAGCAATTTCTTGTAAGATTTGTTGAGATAGCAAGTTTTAGACGGGATTAAAAATGATTATGTGGACATGAAAACGTTTCATGGCATGAAGCAATGAAAAACTGCAACAACCTGAGTGCCCTGCAATTCAAGAGAAATTTATCCAGTACCAGAACATGCCATCAGGAAAGTAAACAATTTTCATAGGTCAATCTTTTGATTTTATCAGTACTATCCTTATTTCCTTATCAGGCATTGTAGGCTAGCAACAAGAACTGCAAAAATACGAGTCCCTTGCTAAAGCAAAGAGATCGTGATAAGTGACAACGATATCATTCATCAATATGATCCATTTTAAGAATACATAGACCAAGAGTCAGACTTCACAGTACAGAGCAAAAAGATTGCCTCAATCACCACTAGGATGTTATGTTCTTAGCCTTCAACATATTCTACAGTTTGAGATCATTCAAATTTTCATTTCATCTTATATATTACAATGCCTTTAGAATGTCAGATGTTCAATTTCTGATGCATTCAATATCTACGGTTCATAAGATACATAAACCCGGAATTTTAAAAGCTTC
Organism: Plantago elongata; assembly: GCA_036897095.1. NCBI lineage: Eukaryota > Viridiplantae > Streptophyta > Magnoliopsida > Lamiales > Plantaginaceae > Plantago > Plantago elongata. The sequence goes on along the minus strand of JAYMSP010000614.1, from coordinate 257 downwards.
AACATAGTTACATAAGACCTTATTCGTGACAGACACAAACACTTAAAAATGTATCATGAACTACATACACAGAACATCTCAACGTGTTGTTTAATTGTCTGTGTACTCAGACAGAACCGATTGCTGCAATATTAGGCATGGAATAGGGTATGCTAGAAAGAAAGAAAAAATGAAAAACAGGAACCAATCTCAGTAACATGTGGAGTCAAAGGAGTAGAACCTGGAGATCTTGTTCCAGCAGAAGGTGTGTTGCCAGT
>JAYMSP010000613.1:0-45711 GCA_036897095.1 Plantago elongata | reverse complement strand
AACCGAATAAACAACTTATCAAACGAACGAACATTCGCTAAGTTATTGTTCGGTTCGTTCGATTCAAAATACACCCCTAATCACAATCCACTTAAAGCTTCCAAGTTCCAATTCACATTTTTACGCTCCAAAGTTTTGCACTTTTGGAGCTTCAATTAATTTCACACTTTATGTCTCTCCCTAGAATAGATTGATGATGACTTGCCAACAATAATTTTCATAAAAACAAAGTTTTATTTAATTATTTGTTTATATCTAACTTCATAATATATGATTTTAACGATTTACACTTCCATATTTATTAACCAAGTCCCGGGTGTTAGATCATACCCAATGGGACGCCGCTGGCACGGCGTCGTGCCCGACGCCGTGCCACGACGCAAATGGCGCAATGACTGCTGCCACATCCCACTCCCTTTTCTTCTTTCTTTTTTTAGTTTTGTTTATTTATATTTTGTCCGATTTCAAACGCGAATAACTCAAAAAATATAAATGTAAAAAATATATAAAAATTACCAACGAATTCCTCTATTCGATATCTACGAATAGATACCAATCTCGATTATTTTTGGATCATTCCATCTCACACTCATTTTCTCTCTCAATTAAACTTAAAATTGTAAAAGAACCTCTAATAATTCAATTTATTAATTTCGACTTCTAAACACTATTATAATATATTAAATATGTTTTTAGCAAAATAATTTTTTTTTAAAATTTTAAACCTTAAAAAAATTATAAAACGACTTAAAACAATGCAATTTCAACATCTAAGCACTCTTATAATATGAATAATATGTAAATAATTTTTTATTTTTAAAATAAAAAAAATTGATGACGTGGCGATGACGCGACGACGACGCGCCACCACTGTGAAAAAAACGACGACGCACCGTCGGACTGTCACAATTGAAAATGGTGGTCTTACTACTTCAGTCTTCAAGTAAACATGGGGTATTTGGATGGAGATTTGAATATCCACACATTTGGTTCGATGAACAGTGATTTGGCCTAAAATACACTTAAAATATCCCACTCAAATATTCATCCAAACATAATTTTCACCAAAATATATCCAAATACCCACTCAAATGTACATCCAAACAGCCACTCTATGCCACTCTATGAAGTATGTGCAAATAGTTTCTGCTTTCTTCCACATTTGCCTGCTAGAGGTACTTGCCAATTGCCAAATTTAAGCATAATGAATTATATAAAAAAAAAAAAAAAAAGAACTCCAAAGTCACCACTCACAAATAGGAATCAGGAAATTGGCAAATTGAACTCAAACTTCCAAGTTCCAACAGGGCTTGCGAAGAAGCATAAAAGCACGACATAAATTTCAGCATTAGTAATGTCCAAGTAAAGTCTATTGGTATTACAAGCTATAAATATCAAAGACCATACTTTACATGAACTTAAATGGTATATTAATCAGGCAGAAATCCGGTTCTACCAAAGTGAGCAAGCATTGCTGAACTGAAAAGGAAAAAAACCTCCAGGTGTAAAGAAAAATCATCATAAACATGTCTTCTCGTCAATCCAGCACAGATAGTAGCTTATGGTTCAACCTCCATTCTTGAAATCTTCATTTCCAGTAACAATTTATCAATAATGGCTTTCAGCGCAGGAGCACTTGTCCGACACGTGCTATCAGTAAAGCAAGATCTTCCTTCTTCAGCTGCTTTACCCAGCTGAGGGTCCAAAGGGACCTTCCCAAGGAATGGAACGCCCATATCCTTGCACATCTTTGCACCACCTCCCGCACTACTGTCAAACACATCAGTAGATGCAACCAAATTTAACATTTCTGGTGCTTTCTCTCTCATGTATGTGATGAAAGATTCGGTCATGTCTTTCTGTTCACCGTTTTCCGACACACTCAAGAATTTGAATTCAGACAGAGACTGGCACAAACCACTCATGTTCTCAACTACTCCCAGAACTGGAAGATCGACCTTTTTGCAGAAACTAACTTCTTTCCTCACGTCTATAAGGGAAACCTGATATGTAGACACCGCTAACAGTCAGATTGAATTATATTCACAGAGCATCTTTTTCAATGCTGATAATTTTTTTTGGGATTACTATTTTTTTTTTTTTGAAACGGAGAAGATTACAACTACTTTAGTCCTAAACCACATTATGACTCCACCAGGGATCGAACTCTACACCCCATCCTTACAACTCCAGCTCCATTCCACTACACCCCTTATGCCTCCCTTTTTGGGATTACTACTAAATAGCAATACCAATCAACAGTCTGCATAGGTTCAAAATACTTTTCTATTTTGCTGAGGAATTATACAGGATTACTATACAGAAATACGAAATAGTTGCAAAGAGAATAATAGCACCAAAGGCCCCAAAAGATGCCTAAAATATCCCATAAAATCAAGATCCTGAAAATATTAAAAGTACTACTGCATATTTGGAATATTAATATACTACAACCCTATTCCAAGCACCCATTTCAAGGCCAGGTTTAAGTATGTCTAAATCCACTACAATGGGGGTGCAAAGTGGTACTTTCAAGTCAGTGGACTTTCACAAAATTCGTTGGAGTGTTAGGGGGTCAAGTGATTTAGAACATGATATCAAAATAATGGTTTGCCAAGTGATGAGTCTTAAAGAGGTACCTGTTGTGGAGTCGTAACTATGATTGCACCATCTATTCCAGTGGCTTGGAGGAACTGAACAATGGAAATATGCTCGTCTGAGGTGCCAGGTGGGGCATCAACCACAAGAAAATCAAGTTCTCCCCAATAGACATCTTTCAAGAACTGCTTAATTATTCCATTCTTTCGAGGTCCTCGCCAAATTACAGCATCATCTGGATTTGGAAGCATGAATCCAATTGACATGACACCAAGGTTTGACTCTACGTAAACTGGGGACCACCCAAGGTTGCTCTGATGAATCTCTTGTCCTTCAAGACCAAGCATCTTTGGGATGCTTGGACCACATATGTCAATGTCAAGGAGACCAACCTGGAAATCCATGGATGCTAGGGCAAAAGCAAGTTGAGCTGAGAATGTGCTCTTGCCAACACCACCCTTACCAGATAATACCAGTATTTTGTGCTTCACTGTTGCCATTCTTTCGGCGATGGAGACCAAGTCTACAAACAATAAGATGTTGAGCAAGTCAACAGTGATCAAATGCTAGTATTCCAGATTTTTTGTAGCTCTAAGCTGAACTAGCATGCAAGGTAATGCAACTATTCCTTCTACTTTTTCTTTAATCTATAAATACAACTGTAATTTTTTTTTTGAAGTTAGCTATGCAAGATGGATTGTTTGACATATTTGTTGGTCCATTTGATTTCTTAGGAGGTTAAGGTCATTTGCAAGACTAGTGCACTGGACGGACCTCAATACTACCAGCAACAGGATGTGCTATGATGGAGTCATATGCAATAAGGCATAACAGACCCTCGATCAATCAGCTAGTTAATAATATTTGGCAGGAAACAACACTTTCTTTATTAGGTTGTTGTCTTACCCAGTTCGAGTCAGCTAGTCAAGTTTTCTACTGCTAGGGGTTTCATTGCTCTATTTGCACGCTAAGTCGCCATGTTAACTTCAAAGCTGCCTTTTCTATGTGATGGTGTCTCTATTTGAGATAGTGTCATTTACTCTCTTGACAACTCATTAATATCGTAGAAAATTCACCAATCACCATTTTCCTTGACAAAAATCTTGCTTCAGTATTCTATTTTCCTCCTTCATCAAATTATGTTTTTACTTTCAAGCAAGCTATGCTAAGATACATGGCTTCATATAGATTACCAACTTAAAAGCAAACCTATTTTTAAAAGATTATCCATCCAAAACTTCAACTATACCATAATCTTCTCTTCTAAACAACCAACAACCAATTATGTACCATATATCCTCCACTCAGCTGCACCATAACTAATCCAGTAATAATGTCAACAGACTATAACAGTTATTGAATCAGCTCTTAGCTCACTACATAAACTATATACACACAATCATCAGAGATCAGCCTTCATCAATGCATTTCTACCAAGCGATTACTACCTTCAATGTTCAATCTTATTGCCCGACAAACTAAGGACCAAACTAATCACAGAGTATACTTGCTAGAACCACCACATACTCCTAAGTTAATAGATATGATACTGGAAACGGGAAAGCATAATTAGCAGCCACGAAGTCTGAACATACAACTTCCATTTCTAAAAGCTAAAACCAAAAGTTTTGGATAAAAAGGGTTACCTGGATCAGGTCCTTTGGGCGCAGTGGCACAAGCTTCCTGATTAGGGCAACCGGCACATGAATCGGACTTTCCAGCTGATTCCGATTGAGGTCCAGGACAATCTGGTATACAGAAACAAAAGTAGAAAGTATGAACAAATAAGCCCTAATAATCGAATTCAATAGGAAGCAATCTGAAAAAAAGGGTGAAACAGATATAGCTTACGCACGTTCGTTGGCGTTTTCCGGTATTTCGTTGCTTCCGTTTTCCATTTGAGTTGTGGTTAGTGAGCTGAAGATTGAATGTGCGAGAAGTAAACTGAAGAGAGGAGGTGTGGAAATTGAACTCTTAAAACCCTATGAAAATCTTGAGCGATAAGAAATGACAAGGTTGTGTTACTATGCTCTTGAGTTGAGTGTATGTCTGCGTGGTTCGAAGTCGGCTTGCTAAAGAAGAGACACGCTGCTGTAACATGTCCTATGTCCAAAGTTTAATGTTTTTACAAACTTTTGCACTACAAATTAATTTAAATTCTTTTCTTTCTAATCTAAAAGTTATAAATATTAAATATTAAATTAAATTTTAAGTTCATTTTATAAAAACTCGTTACGTAAATGCTTACGCTGAAATACGTGTAGTTAATACGCTAAATAAGTTATTATATATCATATAATTCATATTTATTGTTAATATGCGATATTGAAGGAGTTAGACATATATCGGTAGTTAAATTTCGCCTGAAATCTCTTCAATTTTAATTCTTCAAATTGATTGTAATCTTTGGGAAAGCAGCATTCAAGTAAAATTTTACCCACTTCTTTAGTTGAAGAGGGGAGACAAGCGATTGTTACGCACGTGCTGCTTACTTATAAATTGTTCGTAAGATTTTGAAGTTTTAAAAGTTCAAAGAAATGAAAATGTTGCACATACCAATAATGTTGTGCATTTATTTCTAAAATTCATTATAAGAACTCCAACTAAAAAAACAATATTGTGGTGGATGTACACTCACAAACAACAATAAAGTACGCGAAAATTGAAATATTTTAGTATGGTAGACCAATATATGATCTAAAAAATAAACAATGAGTATCTGACTATTATCGAAGTATGAGATGAAATGAATCATTCTTTATTAAAAGTTTACGAAGGGTGAAGAAGATAATATCCACTTACCAATGCAAGCATGTAATGTAATGCAAAATCCTCAGAACGAATTAACTAAAGTTTGCTGGGTCGTAGACTAGTATTAGAAAGTTGAAATTTGAGAAAGGTTTCATAAAATAATTTCAACAATCATCAGTGTCTATAAGGATTACACTTAACAACGGCATTTTTTGCTTCTTAACATTATGTTCAACTGGTAAACTGCTCATTCAAATTGTTTGTTGTGAAGGTACATGGGGCCTCTTACATTTCGGTGGGTTTATACCTTACTTGCTCACTGCAGAGTTAAGCAAAAACCTGAGTCTACTAAAATCAGTAGGGCTTATAGCTGAAGTTGGTCAGTAGTAGGCTAGTAGCTCAACAATGCCAGCCAGGAAAACAAATCTCAAGATGGTCCATCTATCTCCGTGTCACACGCTGCCTTTCTCGTTTCCTAAAGCGATCCAGCATGATCTCATCAGTAGCAGCCTGCCTTCGAGTTGCATTATCAGGAGCTGAATCAGGGTGTTTGGATCCGAGACCATTACCATCTGCACCTTTATCCTTGTGAAGCTCCGGCTTGTCTGGAAATGTATTTGTACACATGTAGATGCATCAATATAGGATTTTATGTATGAAGATGTGTCAAAATGCAGTAGAACAAATATGAAGACGGCAGCAATAATACAGGCAGCATCCAGGAACAAATGGATTCAAGAGACCTAATGGCCATTGCAAGTTTGGTATACAGTCTATAGACAAACAATTGCCAGCGATTTTTGAAAAAGAATACAAGTTATAAACTCTGCAGCTTATATATTTCTTTTGCTAGGCAGGTGCTTTCATAACTTAGCCAAGATTTTGATTTGGCCACAATCTCCAGGTAAATGTTCTGTAACATCCAAGAACTAGCCCTCTGAAGTCTGAGACACAGGTGTAAAATGACATTCTAGTTATAAGGGTAAATCCTCAAATTGAATGGGAAATTTCTAATGCAACATTAAAATGGGACATGAGCATACGTTTCTGAGGGTCAACGGGAAATGGAATCATAACCACTTATCGTAGACTCGTAGTGAGAATAGGAAACACAGATGCTGAATTAAATTATAGATTCATTTATAGTGACAGATTGACAGGTATAAGATCAACAGAGGTAGTCGCACGACGAGAATGTGTAATGAAGGCATAGAAGTTCACGTGACTAACAACCACATGTGTTGAAGGTCACCTACAGACTACAGTATATCCGCTAGGGGATCTCTAGATCCCAGAGCACAGATAAAATAAATAGTAAGTACTACCCAGGATGATGGCATCAACTCTCAAGGTGCTTCTATGTTGCGAACTGTCTAGGCTAAACATAAACCAACCTTTTCTGAGTTTCTCAGCATGGTCCTTGCCACGTTGGGAAAAGTCAGCACTGAAACTTGAGGGGATTCCAGAATCAGGTTTTGCACGACCCACAAGCCTCTTCTCCTGCAACAGCTTTTTAGCTGCCTCAGTTTCCTCAATATTTTTTAGTTTGTATCTGCAAAATACCAAAGATATGAATACACACAACTTCAACAGCCTATTCAAAGAAAATACCCTCGAGGGTTCTGGTTTGTTCCCTCCATTTTTAGAAGTTATGCCTATATAGTAAATACTACTGCAGTGAGGACAATTTAGAGCTGAAAGTGTCTGAAACCAAGGACTCCAAGGAAAAGCTTTGAGTTCAATTGAGACTGCAGAAAGTGTCAACAGCCATTTCACTTAGATGAACAAAAATTGAGACTGTTGAAGGATTGTCATTAATTTAATAAAAGCTTTGAGTTGTTGCCAAGAGAAAAAAGAAATCCATATCAACACTAGAGTACTTTCAGTCAAAACACTGTTACCCTTTTGGTTTCCTTTTTTCTTTCATATAATTCTAAACAATGAGATAAGTGTGCTGCAGGAAAGTTTACCACCGATGGGAACTTTACATGCGGTTCTTCATTTTCTGATTTTGCTCTATTTCTATTTCAGAGGAGTTCATTATGATAGGGAGTTGTAGCACTTCCATACTAGAAGTGAATGAAAGATAAATTGTCCATCCACAAACTTAATGAGATAGTGGCATACTCTATAGGAAGCTGAATTTCTGCAATCCCAGTAGTCCACTGAGTAGAGCTTTCTTCTGAGCTTCTCCTCTTTACCTGAGGGAGAAAAACTAGTTGAAGTTAAAATCTTCTTATTGCAGGGTCATAAGCTGCAAGTGTTTTCAGTAGTTCTGAGCATTTAAGATTCAGAGTTACTTTCATGGATTATACTTTAAATAGATTGATAAGAAAAAATCTATTACTGTATATCATAATCACATACTTACAAGGAAAAAATAAGAAAGAAATGAAGTATAATATATAGCAAATTTACACCAGTTCTGTTATCTTAGAAGTTGCTCCACATCAAGGTGAAACTAAATTCATATAACAGTCTATTACAGGTTGGTATTCACCTAACGAAATATAACTACCTATGCTATTCAACAAGAAAAATATCTGGTGGATGCAACTGTCATGCCTGAGGCACACGAAGATAGACCTAGCCACATAAATCATATGGATGCAGACTCAGCACGGAAAATTAGCTCTGTGAAGCGAATATAGTAGCACAAATAAAATCAAAGAGGAAACACACAGACAATATATAACAAACCAAAATATAAATAAATAAAAGAGTGACTGACTTTGAGATGCTCTGGAATCTTATATAATTCATCCTCAGCGCGTTGAACCTCATTTTCAGCTTGATTATCAACATCAATGTTCTTTCCCCTTTTCTTTGCCAGTTCTTGCTCAATATACTTCAACCTAGTAATTATATCCGGAACAACATAGACACACATAAGGACAGTCAAAGTAATGATACAGTTACCAGCTACTTAGCTAGAAATTGACTTCAAAGAGCAATGAAATGCATATATGTGAATGGACATAGCAATAATTATGGTACATACATGCTGGGATCTTCTTCCAACACAGCAGTTTCTAGAGCAAAAGTATCCTGCAATACCAATTCATCCTTGTCCACTTCAGTTTCACCGGCACCCATATCGGGTTTGCGACCAGACCCACCAGCGGCATTCGTATTGCTCCCTGCGGATGGTGGTAGAGCCGGTATCCCAGACTTCTTCTCCCTCTGTTTCTGAAGGAACTTGACTTCCTCTAATGTCAAAGCCAATCTGAATTGTAAACAAACATATAAATCGATTATTAACACCAATATCAGAAGATTGTTACTGTGTAGAATCAGGTCAGGTAAGCTCAATGTACTTTTTGTGGTGCTCCTGGGACTCTACGTCTTGGTCGTCTTCTTCTTCAGTAGCTTGTATGCTTCGCTTTCGAAAGTTCTTTATTCCCAATTTCTTCATATTCACTCTCTCTTCGAGGTACTGGATTTACAACTCCTCCTCCTGAATTTGTCCACCACCTGGAAATTCAAACTCAAACTGAAAACCCCTCTTTTTGATTTCTTCCCCAGAAATTTGGTGATATGCAGTGTTTCCTAAGCCGGTCCCGATGCCCGGGCAGTTTATACACGGCTGAACCGGTCACTCGGACTCGGCTAGAGTTCTTGTTTTAATCCAACCTAACCGGTATTTTGAGTTGCCAAAATCCAAACTCGACTGATATATAAAGGACCTTAGTCGAGTCCGAACAAAGGATTCGACTTACTCGAATTTAAGGCTGGACAAGTGTCTATGAATTAATTTATAATGGACCTTTTTCTTCCATTCTTATGATCACTCAAACTTTTATAAAATACGATCTCGAGCTCGTTACAAGCGATTTGAATGTGAATTCAAACTTCACGAGCAACATTGAATCTAAAGTATAGACTCGATAAGAGATCACTATTATATTCAATTAATTTGATAGCACCGAACAAGGATTGTATCAAATGTAGAAATTCAACTGCACTAGATTTGTTGATGGAATAAGTTAGTATTCTTTTTTTAACAATATGCAACTCAATTTCAAAATTAATATATAATAGTTACCTTTTGCATATGCATCTCTGGTAACGATGATTCTCGGTCTATTGTGGAATCATACAGATGGTTTTGCAATGTCGCATACCTCATGAAAAATGGTACAAGGCACATTTGACGAGTGCTATAAGATCTCCATAATAAAAAATGTTAAGAAACTTCATCGAAAAAATATATATATATATATATAACTCCTTCTAAACAATCTTGATTTATATATTTTATCATCTTCGTTTCCATGTCAATACAAGGCACTCATGAGAAGTGCCATGCGACAGGTTCTCCAAATTTAAGACTGTTGAGAAACTTTATTAAAATACCTACTTTCGATCATAATTTTTTTAAACACAACTTCTCAACTATCACAATTTCCGACTACGTGAAAAGTCAAGCACCATAAAATTATAAATGGCTTCACATCGCCCTAGATTTAATTTCCTCCAACAAACATTAGTATCGATGTAATCTTCATAAAGATAAATATAAATATGTTGTACGTAAAGATTTTATAATTTTAATCGTTTTAATGAGAAAGTTCACTCTTAATGAAAAAGAAAACAAGAACTGAGGAGATCCATAAGAGGACTAAAGTCTATATAGGCAAACTCAGAGGACTAAAATGAAAAAGATCCCCAATTACCCAGGAAAAAAGTGGTTCGCCATTGTTGAGGCCCAGCCGAACACACGTGAGGTCAAGCCATTTATACTGTTTTCAAGTATGAGGACGACAATGGTGCACGTAGTTACCGACTGCTCTCGCTAATAACTGGTGATGATGAAGATCTCATCTGGTGATGCTGAATTGATGATTTTGAAGTACTGATTTTGAGCTCCATCTACCAATTGGATTCCTATCCTAGAAGCAAACACAGAGGTACCACGTCTGATTGATTACTTGTAGGAGAAGTATCCCTGTAAAATTATTGTTTATTGGTTGCCAGATTTCTTCGTTTCGCCATTGCTATTGCAGTATTGCTACTTGGCTTTTGTTAGATCAGTTTTGTTGAATAAAAGAGAGATACATAAATTCTTTTTTGCACAAGAAACAATTCTACATAATTAGAGAGAATAACATATTTACCTTAGTTAGTTAATTAGGTTTAGAATTGAGATAGATTTATAGAGTTATAGACCATGGTATCCTTGAAGGAGATATCGAAAGTGGTGAATGGATTGTCTCTGGTTGTCAAGGAAAGCCAGGTTACTTCTGGTGATTTGCAATCGCTACTTAAGTCTGCAGTGCTATCCGCTACCGATGTTGCTGGACTCACTAGAGGGAAATTGCATCGTGTGGACGAAAATCGGACACCCTTCCAGACACAGGAGGCTGCTACTGCTGCTGTCGATAAGTCATTCAGTGATAATACCGATGCTCATCTCCATGGGGATGGTAAATCCAGTTCCAGTGTTGTCCATTTTACGGATTCTCCTGCAGAGGCAGATGCTGCTACTCTACCTATTCAAACCACCACTTCAGATGCAAATACTGCTGCTGTGGATGTACCTATTCAAACCACCACCTCGAATATGAGTACTGTTGCCGCGGATGTACCTATTCAAACCACCACCTCAAATGCAAATACTGCTGCTGTGGATGTGGGAGGCGATATGAATGATAATCTAGCTGAAGCTGGTGCCAGAGAGGTTTCTGTTGCTGCTGTTGAAGCCGTACTAACTCCCCAGAAACAACGGAGGAAGCCAAGGGAAAGGAGAGTTCCTTCCACCCCTTTCTCCAGAGCGCTCGGGTAAGAAAAACCAACTCATCAATATATTTACCACTACTACTGCCCCTTCAGTTCTATTGCAGTGATTAGTTTTTGATGGCATGTGTGATAGGTGATAGGTTTCTTACAAGCTCTAGCTTTAAACTGCTTGAGTTGGAATGATTAAGGCAAATATGTTGATAGCAGTAAGGAACCGGAGTTCTCCTGTAGATCAACTTACTAGATTGAGTTACATTCACACTAGAGTTTCTTATATATCTATGCAGAAAGGTTTATCTCTGGGTTTCATCAATTTACGCTTGAGGATGTGATTTTAGTGTTAATACTTAGTACATGAAATATTTCTGCAGGTTTGCTGGACTAGGAGCTGGTCTTGCATGGGGCACTCTTCAGGAGTCTGCCAAGAGGATTGCCTTTGGTACACCTGAACTGCAAAAGGGCCAACATGCACTCTCCCCAGTAATGTCAGACAAAAATGCAGAACGTCTAGCTCTTGCATTGTGCAGAATGCGAGGTGCAGCTCTCAAACTAGGACAAATGCTGAGTATCCAAGATGAATCTCTCGTACCTGCTCCAGTATGTAAACAAATGTACTCATTATCAGTTTATCTTTGTCTTCTCAGTTGTATGCAGGGATATATCAATGCCTATATTCTAAAAGTGTATGTGCTTCTATGTGTGTGTAGGTTGTAATTGTCAGATCTGCCCTTACAGTACATTTACTTTTTACTGCTATATCTATTAAGAGATGATATCTCGACATGAACCTCGGTGTGACAATATTGGAAAATATGTTCACATGTATTATGTAATTTGAATGGAGTACTTCAGTGAAAAAGAAGTATGAGTTTTGATTTCTGGTTTGGACGTGTTTCATTAGTCCATTTGATGTGCTTTCCTAGGGACTGTATCCTAGTAGCTCTTTGATAACTATGTCTGATTTAGGTCTTTAAATAAAATGTGTTTGCATGAATTCCCTTACAGATCCTGGCAGCTCTAGACATTGTTCGGCAGGGAGCAGATGTGATGCCTGGGAAGCAGCTCAATCAAGTTTTAGATGCGGAATTGGGTTCTGGTTGGACATCCAAGCTGAAAAGTTTTGATTATGAACCGTTGGCTGCGGCAAGTATTGGGCAGGTGAGAAAGTTAGACCCCAGTTTATTAGTCCCTATCTATGTTTGGCTGAAGTCATATTAATCACTTCATTTATGTTTTCTTGGCTTATGGTATTTAAAAAGGAACACAGTGAAAGCCCATTTATTTTGAAAGTCAGAAATTTTTTGCACTATTGATACTTAGTATCTTCAGTATGACTAGATCCAATATCTTCATGTACTGATTAAAAGATTCCTATGCGAAATGATGCTTTTGAATTTAATGGTCTGCAACCTTGAATTACTAGGTGTGCTATAAATGTTTTTTGTTATTATTGGTTGGACAGGATATTACGAATCTGTAATTTTATTTAGATTTAATTTGCTTTTAAAATAATTTGCAGGTGCATCGAGGTGTTACAAAGGATGATGTGGAGGTTGCAATAAAGATTCAATATCCTGGAGTTGCAGATAGCATTGAAAGTGACATTGATAATGTCAAATTGCTTCTAAGTTACACAAACTTGATACCAGAAAAGCTGTATATTGACAATGCAATGAAGGTGTGTTTTTGGTCAAAATATTGGTTAACGTCGCTTGCTTATGCAATAGGTTTTCATCTGGGTTATAACATATGATATACGTGGTTCCTACATACTAAGACACAAACTTGAGCTGTGAAAGAAATAATATCTATGGTCTAAAATTCTAAATATATTGAATTCTCTAATCTAATCCTTCTATGACTTGTCTTGTTATTTATAATTGAACTAGTCTCAATGTATGATTGCATTTATATCTGTTATCTTGAGGCACCAAATCAAATCACTAAATATGTAACTACTTCTGTGTAACTATACTGCAAGATTTTTACCTAAACCTTTATGATAGGTCGCGAAAGAAGAACTTTCTCGTGAATGCAACTATGAACTGGAGGCAGAAAATCAGAAAAGATTCCGAGATCTCTTGGGCAGCACAAAAGGATTTTATGTTCCATTCGTGGTGGATTATTTATCATGTAAAAGAGTGCTGACCACAGAACTCGTTCCTGGTAAGTGCTCAGGCATATAATTTTCCTTTTTTTTTTTTGGGAACCAATACCACAGTTTCTCATTCCAAATCCAATAAGTACATAGGCCAATCTAAAGATCCAGACCAGATACAATCCAAAAGCGTACAATTAATCTGAACAACCTACATGAGCAATACTGGACTGACTATCCAATCGTTGCATGGAGGCAGACAATAGCTTATTACCATCGCAATGAGACTATCTCCTTAGCTAAAGGTGGATTAGTTGTCAAATTTCTTATATATCTGCCATACTTATCTCATTTAGTTTTTTTTTAATATTCCTGTTAAATATCTAATTTATGTCAATTGCGGAAAAGCATAAAAACTTTAGGTTGTAGCTGCTTTTTACATTTTTCTGTACTAGATCCTGGATTAAAAAAAAAACTTTCAGAATGTTTTTAGTCGAACTCCATGTTTATTGTAGTTCATTCCCCATAAGACCAGGTTTGTTGAGTGGCATGTCTGGCAATATGAACCAATAATGGAATTATGTTCTGTGGGTTCAAGCATTAGTCTCTTCCACGTGCTTCTACCCTCAGGCAAATTGGTTTTCAGTATGGCACCCTCCATATCTCCCTGTATCTATATAATTATTATCCAAGTCCCAGGTTGCTGTATATTCTTCTATAAGCACATAAACCCATTAACCCCACCCGACAGACTGGTGTATCATCTGTAAGCCTGCATTTGCATAGACAAGCTTTTGTAAGTGTCTTTTTTATCTCATGTGGAAAGAAACATTGTAACTTTTCAGTTTAACTTTTAAGTGCTATTTTGCACCCCAAATGGTAGTTCATGTAAGGAAATCTATTTAGAAGTGTATGTTTAATGATTGAGAACATAAATGTGCATCCATTCCTTGGTTGCAGGAGTTCCTATTGATAAGGTCACCTTACTTGATCAAACCACCCGCAATTATGTTGGAGAAAAGTTGCTAGAGCTCACTTTAAAGGAGCTATTCGTCTTTCGGTTCATGCAGGCATGCCTTCTGTGCTATTGCTTGTCTTACTGTACTTACTCTTTGTTAAATCTCTTATAAAGTTTGTGCCAATATCAGCAACACCTTGAGTGTTACAAAAGTATCAGTTGCAAACCAGTGGCTGGCTGGTTGCTTGCTGTGATATATTAAAGTTGGTCCAGAGAACGTGGATACTCTTGTTCATATTTATAACCTGTTTATCTTATAAGTTAAACAATTTTGACCAGGTCTGTCCAGGTGCAACAAACACAAACTAAAAGCCTGATTTTGTTAATGCTTATTATTGTCATAATTTTAATAAATCCTTTTCGTTATTTTCATGTGTCTTATTTTGCCTTGTTTATTGCAGACTGATCCTAACTGGAGTAACTTTTTGTATGATGATGCGGGAAAAACAATCAATCTTATTGACTTTGGTGCAGCTAGGGCTTATCCAAAACACTTTGTCGATGATTATTTGAGGATGGTGAGATGCCTCTGTTAACTCCATTAGCTACACACAAAATTATTTCTTCTCCTGTTATTTGGGGAAGTAATATCCAGTGCATGCATATGCCAAAGTTTGGAGGTTATGAGTTTCTTTTTTTTTTTTTGGGTTTAATCAGATGGTCCCATCAATCTTCATCTCACGCAGTCTGCGTAATCTTTTCTTCTCATCAGATACCTTGACTGAGAGAATGTTTCAGTTGATTTTATGTGAACTTGACCATTAGAGATGCAGAACGATATTTTTCCTTTTGTCATTTGTGGACCGACTTCTTTCAACTTAACTGATGGTTCACAAGATGTAGACCCTGGGCGTTATAGCTTTACACGTTGCTGTCAGAGTTAATTTTTGGTTTTTCATGTTGAAAGACAGATCCCTCTAAGAAGTGTTCATTTTTTGTTCTATCAGGTTATGGCTTGTGCAAATAGTGATAGGGAATCAGTGATCGAGATGTCAGGTAGACTTGGATTTCTGTCAGGAACAGAATCTGAAGTTATGCTAGATGCTCATGTCCAGGCTGGTTTTGTCGTGGGGTTACCATTTTCCAAGCGTGGAGGGTATAATTTTGGATCAACCAATATTACTCAAAGCCTATCAAATCTTGGTGCAACAATGTTACGGCACAGGCTGACACCCCCACCAGAAGAGGCATACAGCCTGCATAGGAAACTTTCTGGTGCATTCCTTGCCTGCATCAAGCTTGGTGCTGTTGTTCCATGCCGGGAACTGCTTCTTCAGGTGTATGAGAACCATCAGTTTGGTGATGACAGTGACGCGATCTTGTCACGGAGTTCCATTTCATAATATAATTATTTCCTTCGCTGGGTTATATAGCTGGAACAATTTTTGGGTCTAAGGATCAAAATCATAGTGTGTAGTTTTATGCAAATTGGAGTGCTCTCCATGGTGAAGCTGATACTGCCATCATGTTGCTTGTATGTAGGAGTTGCTGATCTTACTATACATAGTAAACCTAAATTATTTGGATAGTTGTTGCACTTTCACTAGTGTAGAATAAAATCTATGGCAATTACTTGCTACGTTTTGCAGCCTGTTCTATCCATAATCTATTCATATATGTTTCATGTTTGTATTAATTACTGCACATCCATACATTTGTCATGGGATGGAGAAATTACATTCGTTCATTGATTTTCAAGTTATAGTAGTAACTGAAATTAGTAAGTGGCTGTTTGGATGTACATTTGAGTGGGTATTTGGATGGATTTTGGTGAAAATTGTGTTTGGATGTACATTTGAGTGGGGTATTTTAAGTGTATTTTAGGTCAAATCACTGTTCATCGAGCCAAATGGAAATATTCAAATCCCCATCCAAACACCCCCTAAATTACCCGTTGTTCAGCGAAGAGAAATGATAGATTGTCTCAGTTTGGCATTGGTGTAAATGTAGACCCTAATATAAATGGGTACGTCTTTAAATAATAATTAATAAATTTTCAACTTAATTTTTTAATACATAAATATCGATGTAGATGTAAAAAAGAGAATGTCAATTAGTAAGAGATTTAGACGTAAACAATTCATAACAAATCTTACAGTTAGATATAAAATAATTAGATTTTTATGGATAATTTCCATAAGACAAGTCATTATAATTTCTCACATTATAATCAAGTTCGATGTCGGTTTCAAGTCTAACCGAGTCAAAATTTACTCAACTTCATAAGGAAAACGAGCTCCTAATGAGACTTGAGTTGGATTCAAACAACTCATTAAACGAGTCGACTTGAGCCCTTGTTATGACTCGAGTTGCATAACATTACAATTGTAGGGAGGTACATTAAACTCGTTTTTTTTTTTCTGCTCGAATATGAACTCCATTGATTCACACATATGGCACATCTACTATTATGAAAAGGAGAGAATCAGGGTAGTTAACAGATTAACTTTTATCTTTCCTATTTTACCCCTTCATCAACTACTTTTTTATTACAATATTTCATATAGTTTAATCTTATTAAAAATTGTACTATAATTGATAATTCTATTATGATTAAAATTATTATTAATTTAATTTGTTTTTAATAATATTATTAAGTTGAAATTTTGCAAGTAACGCTTGCAAATTTTCTAGGGTAAATAAATGATTACTCGTAAAGAAGTTGAAAGTCGAACTCGAAGCACTAGTTATCGGACCAATTGCAGTTTTGAGTAAACATCGAGGACGAGATGTATAATAATTCTCCCGAAAACGAAAGGAGGTAACTGTAATAAACCGTACAGTTGGATGAAAAAAACAGTTAAGCAATGGATGGCGGATCCAGCAACCAATCAAGCAACTCCACGTACGTACTCTAGCTATCCAATACAGCGGCAAACCAATTCTGCTGCATAACATAACAGATAACACCAATCGATCATCTCCGCTAGATATTCCCAATTCTCCACCAACAATGGCTCCGGCAGCTGTTGGTTTGTCTAAGGCACCCTTACCTTTCACATTTCCGACGTCGTTTTCATCCACAATTCAACTCCGTCATCATCATCAGGTAAGAATCAGCAGAATCGGATGCACTTCCTCCACAGGCGTTGTTTCCCCTTCTTCTTCCACTTCGTCAGCTACTGGAGTGGTGGATTGCGTGATTGTCGGCGCTGGAATCAGTGGTCTGTGTATCGCGCAGGCGTTGGCGACGAAACATCGGAATTCGAATTTAGTGGTGACTGAGGCTAGGGATCGAGTAGGTGGCAACATAACCACTGTGCAGAGGGAGGAGGAAGGGTATCTTTGGGAAGAAGGACCTAATAGCTTCCAGCCTTCCGATCCTGTTCTCACCATGGCGGTCAGTTGCTTACTTAATTGTCATTTCACCTTTGTTTCGATTTTTGATTCGGTATTTCGGCATATGAATAGACAGTGACTGAATTGTGAGAATTTGTGTTATTAGACTGTGTAACTGTTATACTATGCATATTAGGTTGTGAATTAGCTGAATGCGTCTAAATTTGGGTGGTGGCATGTCTATTTACTAATGTGTGTGCAAACACGAAGTCTATAGAGATACCATCCCTAGATAACTTATCTAGAGACCGGCATTGTTAAGAAAATCATCAATGTTATCAAATGAAATGTCAATTGTTGACAACTCAAATGACTTGCTCATGTGGGTGTTGCGTTTATGGCTTGTATATGTAGGAGTGTAGATCAGTTGTGCATTTTTTGCAGTAGAAGGTTTTGTGATTGAGGATTAGTTTTAAAATGTATATTCATGCTGCAGGTGGACAGTGGTTTGAAGGATGAATTGGTGTTGGGAGATCCAGATGCGCCTCGGTTTGTGTATTGGAATGGGAAGCTGAGACCGGTACCTGCTAAGCCAACTGATTTGCCGTTTTTTGATTTAATGAGCATTCCGGGTAAACTCAGAGCTGGTCTTGGTGCTCTTGGTCTTCGTCCACCTCCTCCAGTTTAGTGTTTCTACTCAACTACTTCCCTTCACATTGATTGATTGATGACCATTTTCTTATCTCGAAGTTTTTTTTTGTCAGACAGGGGCGTGAGGAATCAGTTGAGGAGTTTGTTCGTCGCAACCTCGGTGCTGAAGTTTTTGAACGCTTGATAGAGCCATTCTGCTCTGGTATGCACTCTCATTTTCAGCTACTGTGTAATGTTTGATCTTATCATCATCTTAGATAGAATGCTCTATCTCTGTCTAGTTTCCAGATAGAATGCTTCTGACTGGGAAGTACTTGCCCATTTATCACTAGTTAGTTACTGCTTCCTAGAAAAACTTGTCCTGGCCTCAAACTCGTCCATCTAGTTACACTTGGTCATGGAAGTACTTGCTCATTATTCACTAGTTTGTTACTGCTAGTGTAGCTTGTCCTGGCCTCAAAATCATTGAGCTACTTGATTGCCGGCTATGTTTGGGCAGGCATGCTTCATCATCTAGTTAAACTTGGCCATTGAAGTACTTGCCCAGTTTTCACTAGTTAGTTATTACTACTATAAATTTGTGCCTTGTCTTCAGTTGAAAAAATTGAAAAACTTGGTCAGCAATCAATAACTCAGAACAAGGTTTTGGGTTTTTCCGAAGTCCTAGTCCATGCATTCAAACAAAATTCTTTATGGTATTGGATGATATAAAGTTATATAGTGTAGGTATGGTTCTTTGGTCATCATGGATCCATATATATCTTCATTCAGGTGTTTATGCTGGAGATCCATCCAAACTGAGCATGAAGGCAGCATTTGGCAAGGTCTGGAAACTAGAACAAACTGGTGGTAGCATAATTGGCGGAACTTATAAAGCAATCAAGGATAAATCTAGTACTCCTAAAGCAGAACGAGATCCGTAAGAATGCTTACCGCAGTCTTGTGTATTTTTTTCTGTGAATTTTGCAAGAATTTTCATTAATTTGAATTTATATCTGCAGACGCTTACCTAAACCTAAGGGACAAACTGTTGGATCATTCAGAAAGGGCCTGTCAACGTTACCTAATGCAATCTCCTCAAGGTATTGTCATACTTATTTCTGCATTAATAGAAATGACTATTGTTAGATCTTTCTAATCGACATGAACATGATGCTCTCCCTCAAAGAAAATGTAACATGCTATTGACTGCTTAATCTATGGGACTGGAAAATACTTACACACTTGTGTTTTTGTTTGCTTGCCTGGTTGTTTCTTATTTTAAGCTTAGGAAGCAAAGTCAGGTTGTCATGGAAACTCAATAGTATTACCAAGTCAGACAATGGCGATTATACCTTGATGTATGAAACACCCGAAGGAATGGTTTCACTACAGAGTAGAAGTGTAGTGATGACTGTACCATCATATGTGGCAAGCACAATATTAAAGCCCCTCTCGGTATGCTTTATTCTTCCTTTTCTTTTGTATATTTTCTCGACAGCTTTCTTCCTTGAGTCCATAAAAGGACTAACTACATAATTGCATGCGGTGTTCCCTCAACTATCACAGGCTGTTGCGGCAGATGCTTTAGAAAAATTCTATTATCCACCCGTTGCTGCAGTTACCATCTCATATCCCAAAGGAGCAATCCGTGAGGAATGTTTGATTGATGGTGAGCTTAAGGGGTTTGGACAGTTGCATCCCCGCTCACAAGAGGTGGAAACTTTAGGTAAATCCATTTATGAAAATCCAAATAACAATATAGGATTATGAGTTATGTTGTTACCTTGATGGATACATTATTCTCTTGAATCCAATAAACTGGGATCATCGATGTACTACTAGTTATACAATATTCTTGTTCAATGTGGCATGTAAAGCTAGGGTGACCTCTTTTCTTGTTCCTTCTGTTCCTCCAGGAACTATATACAGCTCATCACTTTTTCCTAACCGTGCCCCTCCTGGAAGGGTTCTGCTTTTGAATTACATTGGTGGAGCAACTAATACTGGGATTACATCCAAGGTAATATGCATCTTTTAAGTATTGCACTCAGGTAGCTTTTGTTTGCTTGAGGTTAACTGGAGTAACTTTTGAAAATATGAGGAATAAATTAATCGAAGCTTTGCAGTAATTAAACTGTTCTTGGAGTTGTGTCAATAATATCATGATTTTACTTATAGATTGGTTCACCTTATAGATTCAATAATATATTATTGGGCGGGAATAGTGCAAATACATTTGTACTGTTGTACATATCCTTCAAAATAGCCGAATTAGTTGGCCACTGTCATTGATATATCCTTTGACTTTTCTCAGTGTCGTATAGACGTATAGTTACATCGTGTCTGCTCTTGTTTTGTACACATATTTATGTATCACGTTTGCTGTGTCCTCACTGGTTGTCTTTGTTATATCAGACAGAGAGCCAACTCGTGGAATCTGTTGACCGTGACCTCAGGAAGATGCTAATAAATTCTAATGCTCCAGATCCGTTGGTCTTGGGGGTGAGAGTGTGGCCCCGAGCTATTCCACAGTTCACAATTGGTCACTTGGATAAGTTGGATAATGCTAAAGCTGCTCTAAGCAATGGTGGTTTAAAAGGACTCTTCTTGGGCGGTAATTATGTTTCAGGTGTAGCCTTGGGAAGATGTATAGAGGGTGCATATGAAGTGGCATCAGAGGTGACAGAATATCTGTCTCAGTATATTTATAGTTAAATTGGTGTTCTAATTTTCAATTCTAGGCTTAGTTGAGAGGCTTCGTTGAAGCGGAGAAAGCAAATATTTAGATGAGTAATGAACTTATCGATTCGTAATTAGATTATTTGCTATTGTATGATGTTCTATGCTTACTTCATGTTCATGTCCTTGGGGGAACGGAACCCCCTTGTAAGTTGTGAGTGGTCAATTTGTTTGGTTATCTACTGATTGTCTTTTATGGCTCAGTTGGTCTTTGTTTAATATTTCAAATGTATTTTATGGAATTGACAAGCATATAGATCAGTAGAAAGGCGACGAAATGAATGTTTTATCATAAAATTTTAATTTCTGTGCTCATCTGACATTGGTGTGGTGTGGTGACATCTAGAAATCAATGAGTAATACTATTATTTGAGAATTCATATGTAAAGTAAACCTAGTTTCCTGATTGAAACTTGAAAGTGTGTAACATCAGTAACACCAAATGTTGTAAATCAAGTAAGCTAGCTACATGTTTCTGCAGCCCATTTAAACAAAGGGCTGCTGATTCTGGCAGTCTAAGTTGGGCCCTGTGGTAACATTGAAGATGGATGTGTATCGTTGGAAGTATCCAATTCGATCGAGAACCCGCCCGTCCGTAGGGATTCCACATTCGAGCCCTCCATTAATGATATTAGTTGTCAGTCCAAAGCCCAGTGTGCGATTGGCGGCTCTGTCCTGCCTTGTGAGGACATACCGGCCGATCATGACGTTGTGGCAGGAAAGCCTCCGGCTCTGCTGGTCGGTCATCCAGAACCAAAGGGCTGTTCTCCATGAGATAAGTGAGTTTTCTGACACTGTTTCCGGATTTTGTAGACCATCAAATCCCAAGGCTCTTCCAGCTGGACCATAATTGTAGTTCCTACAGATGTGGATGAAACAGTAAACATCCATGTGTACGGATAAGGCATATCATGATATCAACTAGTAACAAGCATTAACTAATACTAACCAGGATAGTTGAATGGGACCTCTTCCATGGTAAGATTTCCCTGGTACGCAAGGCCAGACAGTATTGTTGGCATCACAATAAATGCTCGCACGGCTGATTTCCTCCTTGAAGCAAAGTCCCCAGGAAAATGGTCCATCGGGGGCAGTAGCCCATCCTCCGGTCGTCTCGTGGGAGATTTGAGCTAGGAACGCAGCTAACTCACGTTTCCTGGTGGCCAAGCTCCCCGTGTTAGCAAATCTGGGAAACGACTTACATGCTTCAACAAAGGTATCGTAGGTGAAGAATCCGCTTGCTGGGCAGGCAGTGTCGTCTTTGTGAAGAAAGATCGTATGGAACTGCTCACGGCTCACGAGGGACGAAATGCAGCTGGAACCTCTAGCAGCAGTGGAACTGGCAAGAAGAAGCCAGATTAGGAAACTGCAACAGGCAAAAAGCATTGGTGTTTGAAATTTGTTATGTCTCATCATCATGTTTATGGAAACTAGGATAATTAGAGAAGTTGTGTTTGCATCATAGTATGTATGGTGTGGTTTGTTTATATATAAGAGGAAAGTGTAAAAGAAGCAAGAGCATGGCTATGATCCGTGGTCTTCGGTGGCTGTAATATACATAATCTATTAATTTATTGTAATGAAAGTAAACTGTGCAACATGCTAGTTAGTGGTACTACCAAGTCAGCAGTCAACGTGTATATGGTTGATTACGGAAGAGTTCATGATCCGTGAAGATTATAAAATGTAAATATAGATTATTAATTATTCATTTTACATGACAAACAGAATGAGTTAAGAGTGACGATCCGGGTCCACAACGTGATTGTTTGAGGATTCTTATTTGGATTTGCCACAATTGAAAGTGTCAAATGTGACGACTAAGTCAATGGTTTCTTTTCTTATAGAACATGAATCGTTAATTTACCTAATTTAGTGGAAATGTCTACACCCACACAAAACCGCATTTGGGGTGAGTGCCAATGGCTGCGAGTCCGTTTTGTCACTTGCTCTGCTTGTTCACATATTGATATCCATCATACATGTTCTCCTCTTCCTTTCCTGCCTTCCATCTATCTCATGCCCATTATTGTTCATCACTTACCATCAGATCTAAATATGTGACCGGAATGATATTATTCATAAACACGTAAATGTTCGAACTCAAAGTCAAAGCTAATTGTTCGGCCTGCTATGAACTAGACTTGACAGGTTTTGAAACTAGTAGTCTACAGTTTGAAAATTCTTAGTGGAATTTCACTCCATCTATGAGGAAATCAGAGAGTTTGTATATTCACCATTGAATGCAATGGAGAAGAAGATGTTATTTGATGAAAAGAATAATGAATTACAGAAGAGAAAGATTCAGCTATATAAATAGACAAAGCTGCTAACTAACTAATGATTATGGATGTTGTGAACATTCATCTTGAGTTTAATTTGATCAAACAGCTGAGTTCCCAAAGGCTTTGTGAGCAAGTCTGCAACATCTTTTTTTGATGGGATATCAATAAGCTGGATGGTTTTACTCAATAGCTTCTCTCTGATAAAGTGACAATCCACATCTTTGTGCTTGGTTTTGTCATGAAAAATTGGGTTATGAGCCAAGCAATATGCAGATTTTGAATCAGTATATAGAACATCAGGAGAGGGATGAGGAATGTGAAGGTCTGCCAAGAGATAAAATAACCATTGTAATTCACAGGATATGTATGCAATGGCCCTGTATTCAGCCTCTACAGATGATTTACTGACGGTTGGTTGTTTCTTGGACTTCCATGAGATTAAGGAATCTCCCAAGTAGATGAATATCCAGTGACACTCTTTGTCTCAATGCACCTAATCACTGTCAGTGAATCCTCTAAGTGTGAGTGTGAGTGCAAATGTGGAGGAGAATAAGATGCCTTGACCATGTGTAGATTTTAAATATCTCAGTAGGCGATGAGCAGCTGCAAGATGACCTTGTGTTGGTTTTGGCATGTATTGAGCTAGTGTATGCAGGCTATAGGAGATGTCTGGCCTGGTAATAGTGAGATACAATAATCTTCCTATCAATCTTCTGTAGATGGTGGGATCTTCAAGCAAAGTTGTGTTATTCATAAAACTCTGTTGAGAATCCATTGGTGTTGAAGTAGGTCTACAACCTATGCATCCTGGGTCAGTAAGAATATCTAAGCAGTACTTGCGTTGGCAAATGGTGATGCCTGTTGAACTTCTTGCAACCTCAATCCCAAGCATATACTTCATTTCTCCAAGGTCCTTAATGGTGAAAGCTTCCTTGACTGCTTGAATGTCTTCTAAACTATCACCTGCTAATAAAATGTCATCAACATAGCAAGTAAGGACAGTAAAAGATATATCAGTGTGTTTAGTAAATAGAGAAAAATCTGAAACACATTGAGTGAAATCAAAAAGAATCAAACTCTCAGTTAATTTGAGGAAACATTGTCTGCTAGCTTGTTTAAGTCCATAGAGACTTTTATTTAGCTTGCATACTCTGCCATCATTGCAATATCCTGGAGGTGGAGTCATATAGACTTCTTCATGCAAGTCACCATGCAAAAAAGCTGTATCTATATCAAGTTGATGAAGAAACCAATTCTTCACAGCAACAATGGCTAAAATGACCCTGACACTAGTGATTTTGGTGTCTGGATTGAAGGTATCAAAGTAGTCCAGTCCTAGTTGTTGAGTGTAACCTTTGACAACCAGTCTAGCCTTAAACCTCTCCACTGATCCATCTGAGTTATACTTGATCCTATAAACCCACTTGCAACCAATGCAAGACTTGCCCTCTGGTAATGGTGTTAATGTCCATGTCTAAGTTTTCTCCAGGGCAGCTAGTTCTTGTTGCATGGCTTGTTGCCATTCCTCATGTGGTGCAGCCTGTTTATAGGTTCTTGGTTCAATGAGAAGAGAAATGGCTGCAGTGAAGGCTTTATAAGTTGGTGTAAGGTGACAGGTAGACATGTGATCTGAAATGGGATAAGTAATGCCTTTTGCTGAAGCAATGTTAGCATAAGAAGAATTGCCTTGAATAGATGGAGGTAGTGAAACCTCATAAACCCTTAAGTAAGAGGGAAGACTTCTGATAAGGAATGGCAATGTTATCAATGTTAGAATCCTGATGTTCATCATCAATGGGATCAACTTTAGGGGCGGCATGAGTATTTTCAGTGGGAATGAAGGCATGTTCTGCTGCAATTTGCTCAGAAATATGATCATTAGAAAAATTGGCAATATTTTCAGCATGGTCAGTGTGATAAATATTATTAGTGTGAGGAGAAACAGTGGGGGAAGGAGATATAATGGGAAGTGAAGCAGGTACATCATTATTCATAGAGGAAGGAAAATTAGTAGACTCAAAAACATAAGGATCCACAGTAGTAAGAGGATGGGGAGTGGTGGAAACAATATTTTTGTCATGATAAAGAAACACAAACCCATAGAAAATTACATGCCTGGAGATGAGAACTTTCTTACTGTTTACATCATAGAGCTTATACCCTTTGACACCAAGAGGGTATCCGATGAAAATACATTTGGAGGCTCTGCATCAAATTTCTTCCTGTGAGCACTGATGGTACTGGCATATGCTAGAAAGCCAAAACTCCTGAGATAAGAATAGTCAGGATCAATGTTATAAAGCATAAAAAATGAAGTTTTGTGGTGCAGTACAGGAGTGGGTAATCTGTTTATGATGTGAATAGTTGTGGCAATACAGTCACTCTAGAAATGTAGAAGGAGTTTAGCCTGGAACATCAATGCCCTGGCTATTTGGAGAATGTGCTGGTGTTTCCTTTCTACTGAGCCATTTTGTTGAGGGGTTTCAACACATGATGTTTGATGTAACACACATGTATCATGATAGAACTTGTGCAAAAAGAATTCAGTGCCATTGTCAGATCTTAAACATTTGATATCTTGTTGAATTGAGTATTTATCATGTTATAAAAGTGTTCAATGTTTTGCTGAACGTCAGATTTGTGTTTTAAAAAATAAACCCAAGTGCATCGACTAAAATCATCAACAATTGTTAAAAATAATCTGTGGCCTTGATGAGAAGAAATGGCAAAGGGCCACCATACATCACAGTGAATTAATTCAAAAATGGAATTAGTAGAAATAGTGCTGACAGGAAACTCTAATTTCTTTTATTTGGCATCATGACAAATGTCACAAGGCCCAACTTTATTACAAGAGTTTTTCAGTACATCAATTTTAGAAAGGCATTTATGTGATGCATGTCCTAGCCTTTGATGCCACAATAAAGAGAAGATACAATGGAAACATTGGATGATGGATTTGCAGGAAAAGATTTTACAACAGAAGAAATATTAGAGTGCAGTAATTGATAGAGTCCTTGTTGTTCTTTAACAATAGTAATCACTTGAGATGTTTTCTTGTCCTGTAAAACACAATCATCATCATCAAAAGATCAGTCTACAATGTGAGTGCTTCGTAGATGAGATATAGATGTTTTCTATAAGCTGAACATTGCCAATAAGTGTAGTAGTGGTAGAATTATTATTTGGGAGGTTAGTGGTTATAGAAACAGGTGAAGGAGTGTTAGCAAAAAGTGTGGAGTCACATATCATGTGATCACTGGCACCTGAATCAATAATCCATAGACCTTTGTTCTTTACAGAAAAAGCATTCAATCATACATGTGGGTGGTGTAAGAGAAAACCTGAGGTGACATCAATGGAGGCTTGAGCCATATGTGCAGTGTGAGTAGGTTGACTGGCAGTGTCAGCATAACCGTCAGTAGCAGTGTGTTGTGGAGAGCAATGAGTCCTAATATACTCCATAAACTGATTGAAGAGCTCAGCAGCATAATTTTGACCAGTTTGATGGCCAGAGAATGAGGTCTGATTTGCCATATTTGCAGAAGGGCTCTTCCTAGGTCCTCTTGGACCTCTACATCCGGGAGGATAGCCTATGACTTGGAAACATTTGTCTGCAGTATGGTTGGTGAAGCCACACTAAGTACACTTTAGCTTCTTCTTTTCTTTAAAGGCAGGATTGTATCTCTGATTTGAGCTATAGGTCTGTGGTGCAGAATTTGTGCCATTTTGCACATACATTGCCATGGATTCAGTGGATGCAGGGGAGTGATAGAGATTCCTCCTGAAGCAGAAGAGAATACACCTTTGACAAGGGAGGGGGAGGATCATTAAGAAGAAGTTGACTCCTTATATGGGCATAGCTCTCATCAAACCCAACAAAGAATTCCATGACTGCATCAAATTCATGGAGATGTGCCATTAACTTGGCACCACATACACAAACTTCAGCAATTGGACCACAAGAGCATTTGAGAACTGGTCGATAGCTAACAACATACTCTTCCCAAATGAATTTGAAGTGGTTATAGTAATCAGTAACAGATAAAATTCCTTTACGCATACAACTCAGAGATCGTTTAAGATGAAAAACACGTGGACCATCGGACTAGCATATCGCATTTTCATATCTTTCCATTACTTCTTGAGGGGTAGTACAGTACAATAAACTTTTCTTGATAGACTTATCAATGGAGTTCATGACCCAACCTAAAACCAGATCGTTTGCACGAATATTGACATCATACAACAGGGGTTCTTTCTCAACATTAGGAATAACAAGCTTGACATTGATGAAAACTGACTTGTTTTTTACACTTAACGCCATACGAACGGAATGACTCCAAGAAACATAGTTATCACCAACGAAAGTTTCAAAAATAACCGACAGACCAGGATGATCGGAGGCATGTAGGTAGAAAGGGTGTGAAGGAACCTCCCAATCCTGGACAGTCGCATTAGTAGGCGCCATTGTTGCAGAAACTCGGCAAAGAAGCGTTTACAGAAGAATCGACGGTGGAAAAAGGGGCGCCCAATTGAGCGGAGAGAAGAATCAGAGTGATCGACGATAAACAAAGGGGCAGAAGAGATCATCAAGATCGAAAAAGAAACTGTCGTTTCTGAAAGAAGTAAACTGATACCATATGAGGAAATCAGAGAGTTTGTATATTCACCATTGAATGCAATGGAGAAGAAAGATGTTATTTGATGAAAAGAATAATGAATTACAGAAGAGAAAGATTCAGCTATATAAGTAGACAAAGCTGCTAACTAACTAATGAGTTACTAACTGTAACATAACTAACTAATGAATATTTACAATTAGATCCTTTAGACCATCTGAAAATGTAACTATCATGAACTGGTTGTTATGTTTTGCTTTCAAACAATGTGAAATCGTTTGGTAGGAAGAATTTTATGGGTCAATCATAGTTAAAAAACACATGCCATCAATCAAAACCGGGTCAACAACTCTTAATCGATTTATTTGAACAAAATTTTAGGGCTGCAGTAGAGTTAGGCCTACTAAAAAGTAAAAAGAACTTCAAATTTACTATGATAGACTTATTTTAATAAAAGATCGTTAGGTAAACGTGCAGTTTTTCAAACAGGCTAGCTGAAAAACAAGTTGGTTTTAGAAGCTAACCATGTTAGCTTATTAAAAAAAAACTATATAACCAACTATCAATTAATTATTCACACATTTTCAACTATCAATTATATTTTTAGCTAGTTTTGCTAAATATGACCTTAGTAGTGTCGAAACCTTGGGTCAAGTTACTGAATGCCCAATCCATTGATGTCAGTGTCCAAAAAACACTCTATCAATCCTGCATAACTTTTCATACATTGTCACTTTTAACAGTCCAATAAAATTACAATACTGAAAATGTAATTGTATATTTGAAGTTATATGAAGTTTTTTGGCACATAGTGACTAAAATGAATAATAATGGGCCTGTGTCCCAAACAAATATAAAGGAGGAAGCTGGCCCAGAACACCTTTCTCGTGTGCGTTTTTCAAAATTCAAACATGACAAAAATACACATTCGACCGTTAAGCTTGTTTCCGATTCGGAATTCAGATAGTTAGATAGATACACAAACTCATCAGACTGTAAATTTATTTCAAATTTTGCTGAGCTTCAGCTAAAATTGAGCTGCTGCAACCAAATCAGAGCTCAAATACAACCGATTGATGACGGAGCAGATGTTATCCCGACGCCATGGCTGGCAACGCCCTCTTCATCCTCTTCAGGTTCGTTTCTTCAATTCATTTTCACATTTCCAATGAATTTCACCATTGATTTACTCGCAAGTCTAGTCTTATAGCTTCGTTACTGTTTTTATCATCGTGATTGCAGATTGTGGGAATTTCAGTATTCTGTTTCCTAGTTGCTGCATTTTACTGCTTCCTGGGGATTTTCCTTGGGTTTAAGAACAATAGAATCGCACTAATCACCATCAATGCTGTTTTCTCGTTTACGGTACAAGCGCGAGTCCTACTCGTTATTCTCCTCAACTGATTGCTACTATCTAGTTATGTGGCCTTAATGGTACTATATGCTACTGTCATTTTGCAGGTATTTTCCATTGTTGTTCTATTTATCAGGTGTGCTGCAATTGATCCGAGTGATAAGACTAGGTTTAGGTTTAGAACGAAGAAGCGAAAGACTAATTCGGTTGTTAGCGTAACGAATCTAAGCTATGTCGTGTACTTCGTCCGGAGGTTCTTCAGGAGGATTGAACGGAAAATCCTGAAAACCTGCATTAGAAGGAAGTACCTGGATCCTCTAAGCAATTCTACTGCTCAAATGCAGCCACTCATTCCATTTCCCCTTATCCACCTGATGGATGATTCTCTAGCTCCTAGTCATAAGCAAGATGATATATCATTTTGCTCCCTCTGCGATTTCGAGGTCTTGAATTACCTCCTTTTGTTGTTCAGTTCATGCTAGACTACTCTCTCACTTAATTAATCACTTGAGAGTGTTCATCTGCTGCAGGTTAACAAGTATAGCAAGCACTGCAGGACCTGCAACCGCTGCGTAGAAGGGTTTGATCACCACTGCAGAGTATATATCCTTGATTGAACTCATATGTCTGTTTTATTATCTATCTAATGAGTCCTTTTAATGTATGATTTTCTTTATTTACTCTTATTTTCAGTGGCTGAACAATTGTGTTGGGAAAAAGAATTACACAACCTTCATTCTGCTAATGATTTTTGTCTTGATTATGGTTAGTTGGTCATTTTGATTTTGTTAGTTATCAACTGGTGACTATAGTGATTACGTTATTCCACAGGACAGAACCATCCTTGTGTTAACTAGTGATTATCTCTTTTCTTGATGCAGCTCATAGTACAAGGGGGAACTGCCATAGCAGTATTTGTTAGGTGTTTTGCGGATATTAAAGGCATAGAACATGAGCTAAAAAGGAATCACTATGGAAATTTTCCAAGAGAGCTCCTTGCTGCCATTTCTGTAATATCACTGTTTTTCTCCTATTAAATCATTCTCCCTCAGGGACATAGATTCGTCTTAACTATATGAGATTTTGACTCGCAGTTGCTGTTGTTTCTGGTGATTGCCTATATCACAGTGGCGCTGGGACAACTTTTTTTCTTTCATGTGGTTCTCATCAGAAAGGTATAGCAGCTAGAAGTTTAAAAAAAAATACTACTCCATTGTTTTGCTTCAAAGTAGCTGAGGTTGGATAAAATTTATGGACTTCACCTCTCACACAAAAACAGTGTAGTCTTCTCTTGTCCATTGAGGACATAATTTTTCTGTTCAGATAGATAACTAAGTTGTAGCACAAGAGTCTCACCACCATATTTTCATGAGAATTATTGTAGTGAAACTTGTAGGTTTGTGCACGCCAATAGGTAGCAGTGCACGCCAATAGGTAGCAGTGCAGCACCTGTATGGCATTAAATGTGGAGATTCTATTAAAATGTGAAACTAGAAATTCCTGGGCAAATGGTGTATTTGATAAAGTAACCGTAGTTGAAGATATAAACTAATACATTCATGATGTTGAGCTCATTTTCCTTCATTTGCTTGACAATCAATGACTGGTCTAACTTGTTAGGGCATCTCAACGTATGATTATATATTAGCTATGAAAGAAGAAAGTCTGGCTATGGAACTGGAGTCACTCGAAGATTCAGACTTTTCATCAGATGAAAGTGACGAGTATGATTCTGATTCACCTGAAAAGCCTGCACTGACGTCAAAAAAGATATGCAGAGACGGAAAGACTCAAAAGGTCGCTACAGCTTCTTTTTTTAAAAACAGATATATGCAGCATTCATTTTGCTAACTTCTGAAGTGCATATTATAAATATTTCAGAATCCGCAAAAATTGGTCATAAGGATTGACGGAGAACCTGACCCATCATCCCTTGCAAACAGAAAGCAAGGGTTTCGTGCAAGCATTGACCCGTGGAAGCTAATCAACTTGAGCCGAGAGAAGGCGCTACTGGCAGCAGAGAAAGCAAGGGAAAAGCTTGCAAGAAATCGGCAAATGGGAGAAAGTGATGATCTGAAGCCCCTACCTCATGAAACAAAAAGTGGACAACTTATGAAGCCCCTACCTCAGGAAACAAAAAGTGGACCACTTATAACACCAGATAAAGACATGGGAAGCACAAGCCTAAGTTTGACACCTATCATTTCAAAAAGCAGGCTTCTAATTTCACCCGGCCAATTTTCAAGTCCAAGAAGACGACTTTCTAGTTCGCCAATACAGCACGGTATGGTGTCTTCGCCAAAGAATAGGTATAAAAGTGACTTCGATTTGAAGTTGACTAAAGTTTCCAGGGAGATGGAGACTTATATATCAAGACAGGTCGTGTGCTCTGTTTTAAAGAATGATGAGCCTTCTCCAAGATAAGGTGGAAGAGAAGAATTATACTTACCTGTCTCAATCTTTGAGAATATTGTGGCTGTTCATTTGTATGATGTTGATCAAGTATCACAGATGAGATTCATTTGTTCATTATTGCACACATATTTATGGCCCTTGTGAGGAGTTTGTACTATAGGCAAGATGATAGGAGAAGCTTGACTGTATGTATCATATTTAGCTTCTTTAACTAATGGAGAAAAAAATTATGTTTATGTGATTCATAGTGAACTTATTCTGTGGTTTTAACTGAAACAACTACTGGCACATCTGATTTAAGCTTAGACTCAGACTCCTTCGTACAACAGTATCGAATACGAGTCTAGTGAATAGTTAGTAATATACCGTGAGTCTCCCACATTCGGCCCAATTTTAACATGGTATCCGGTTCCATATGTATATGCCAACAGTTCATGATCCACCTTGGATCGTTGGATGTAGTCTCGGAATTTATATAATTCGCCATCTAAAACAGAAAAACTAAATAACTTCACTGATATTTTAGTTTGATTTTCCTCCTCTTTTTACATTTATACCGTCACCACTCACCAGCTCTAAAACGTTCCATACTATACATCTCTTCTACCTTTTCAACATTTTACTTTTTACTCAATGTACAGCATAAATAGTGGTACCGAATCAAAATTCTGAATTAGTGCAAACAAGTCTCGCTTGCCAGCTGTCCAGAGTTAAGAAGAGCGTATGGCAGCGCCAACTGCATCGCTCCCCTTTTCACGGGTATCCAGCTTAACTTCTTTGTCCCCTTGTTGATTGTTTTGTTGCATCAATACAGGTTGGAACTGGCAAAAGTGAGAAATAATAGCATGTCATTTACTGGTCCATAAATTGATTATTGAAGCTCTTGTGCGATATCTATGGAGGACTGGGGAGACAATATTGGCATAGAAGATAGTTAGTCAATCAGATGTTACCTGGTAAATAGCATATATAACGTTCCTTCTTATTCTGGCCATCATCTCAATGAAAAGATTATAACCCTCAAGTTTGTATTCAATGAGTGGATCTCTCTGTGCATACCCGCGCAAACCAACAGCCTGCTGAACAAACTTGAGAGCTTGCAAGTGTTCCTTCCATAAGCGATCTATGTTGGTCAATATCAGGAACTTTTCTGCATCTTTCATCAGACCTGGAGACTCTTTCTCCACTATTTCCTGTATTTTGAGGAAGGAAATGATAGAACCAAGAATTGAAAAAGAGATGTCATTCATGTGGTAACTCATTGAACATTTCACAGATCTTCCTGCCTTGCTGGTTCAGATAGCATTATGTAAAGCAGTTAAGCAGTTATGAAAAGCCTATAAATTATAAGACGGGAAGTAGTAGCAGCAGTAATGACACTCGCTACAAACAACTCACTCGTTTCTGCAGATAGGCCTCACACCCACGTTGGCGAAGGTACTTTCTTAATTCTTCATAGTTGGTGCACTTAGTTTGCAGCAAATCAGGGGTCAGATCGTTCAAAAGATAGCAATACCTACAACAAAGGCAGCTTTAAATACTTTTTTCAAGGGTAAGCAAGAGTTTTGATAATTAAGCAACATCTCTCCTGTAAGTTTACAAGACAGAAAACAGTCAAACACAGGAAAACAGGAAAATCAATTATTTAGCGACCCAGGAATCGTGAAATATAGTCAAGAAATTTCATTTCCAGGAGACTGCTAAATGGAAGTAAAAATTTGAACTACCTTGTATTTGATCATGTATTGGTGCTCTAGTTGTTAACAACAAACAAAAGTAGCAAAAGTACCATGTTTTACAACATATACAGGTTGCTTGGAGGAGAATCATACAAATTAAATTACTGGTCACATTAACTTTTACACAAAAAAACTATATTAAACCCACACTACAAAACCAGAAGTCCGACTAAACAAAATTATCATTAGGAATCTAAATCTGCTAATCCCAAAGGAAACTATCACAATATCAGGACATGTAATAAGATCAAGATATATTTAGTGAGGATTGTATGCATGAGGGTCTAACAAACATCTGAATGAATGCATTTGACTTGGGCTATATAGTTAGAGGAGTGACATGTTCAACTTACTGTTGGAGTTTTGCTATAAGCTTTTCAAAATCCCAGCTTTCTCGAGGAGCATCAGAACCAATATTTGCCTATAACACAATTGAAAGAAGAAATGTTATAGTGGTTGACTGGTTGCATATTAAGCATAAGCTAGGATAAGGTCAAAATTTTAAATAGATTTTTACCTCCAGTATATCATCCACTGTTAATTCAGCGTACTCAAGAAGAAGAGATTGAAGATCATCAGCTTCTAAGGCCCGCCTCCTCTCAGTGTATACCCTATCTCTTTGGCTGTTCAAAACCTCATCAAATTCAAATAACTGCTTTCGAATGTCAAAAAAGTAGCTCTCCACTTTTCTCTGGGCTTCATCCAGTGCTTTTGTCAGCATTTTGGATTCAATCGGCAAGTCTTCAACTCTAAAAGCTCTCATCAAACCCTAAACATTTTACCAAGGTATATATTAACATCTAGAGAATTGTATCCTAGCTATCTGGAACAAATAATCAGAAGAAATGAAACCTGAATTCGGTCTCCCCCAAAAATGCGGAAAATGTTGTCTTCAAGACTGAGAAAGAACCTAGAACTTCCAGGGTCCCCTTGTCTTCCACTACGGCCTCGCAGCTGCTCACATATAACATATACACAGAAAAGGTATGAGAACTAGGGGGAAAGAATAGCATATGCAGTGTCCAAATATGACCCAGAGTCCAAGTATCAAATAAGTGCCTGATTGTCAATGCGACGTGATTCATGACGCTCTGTACCCACAACATGAAGTCCACCAGCAAATACAACCTGCCATAACCAAATAAAAAGGCAAACGTTATAAGACGATTGTAGGAAAAGAAAGAACTTCCAAGGTGCACCACTACACGTGTGTTATGGGCAGGTGGAAACAGTGGAATGCTAACAGGAAGGGCATATTTAAAGAAGCCTTTTTTTTTTTTTTAATTTTGATTGTGAGTTTCTGTCTTACTTTTATGAAGAGAATGCAGTATTGATCACGTAGTCCATTTAAGCTCAGACATTTATAGAATATTAGAAAGAGATGGTGGGATTTCAAGTAGGAATCTGGGTAGTGGAGAGTAACCCATGATACTCATAGGTATCAATTACCCTGCTTCTAGGAATGATAGGGATGTCAATTACCTTCTCTCTTTCTGCCTCTGTGTAAATCTTATATTCTTTAACAATTTCCAGAAATGCACTGCGCAGCTTTGAAATAACTTCATCTTGTACCGGACCCTAGATGTTTCAGATTTGCACATTAGTTAGGAAGAACTGCAATATCAAAAGATAAATGTTCTACCAAACGTATCATACATCTTCTGTCAAGCAATTTTTCAGCTGAAAACACTTGCCTTTTCACAAGAATATGACAGCCGTTCTTCTGCTTCAAGCTCTGTCAATGACTTCTGACCCCATGTTTTGGTTGCCAGCTGTACTGCTTCCTCAGCTAATTTTGTTTTCTCCTTTGATAGTGTGCACGGAAAGAGGCTCTCAGTCACCTGAAAATATGATGCTATGACGTCAAGGTTCTGAGACTGCATGCTAAAAACAGACTAGAAAAAGGTTGGAGGAAAGGAATAACTCTAACCTTCCAGGTCTTCTGCGGAGGAGGTTTCTTTACTGAAACAAATACCCCTTCAACTGGCTTAACAACCCTGCATTAGTTTCAGCACTTAAATAATGTAACCTATGTAAATGGCAAACAATATCTTGACATGTTAATAGTTCTAGCTGCCATGCCAGCAAGTTGCCAACATGGAATTGCCGAAATTTCTCATTTCCACGATATAGGACCTAAATTCACAAGTTAAGTTTCTGATCTAGTCTTACGAGAGTGTCATTTAAAAGCTTGAGAACACAAACAACCAGACACTTATTATATGTGGTCATTTGCATGTTATAGTTTCAAGTGACAGATTCTTTATCACTCAGTAATCGGTACAATGCAGCTTTTCTATCTTTCTACATGAATATTCCAAAATAGCAATAATATGCACAAGCAAATTATTTAGTTTTTGGGTAGTGCTTAACGTTGAGAAAATACCTCGGCATCAACATCTCACGTAACTTCAATCTTGCCATAAATTCTGCATTACCACCAAGGATTATGTCAGTACCACGACCAGCCATATTAGTTGCAATTGTGACTGCCCCAGAACGACCACTCTGAGCCACAATCTCGGCTTCTCTTTCAACATTTTCTGGTTTTGCATTTAAAACCTTCGAATATGAAGAAAAAAATAAACACCATAGCCTTCAAACATATGCAAAATAAGTCACCAGGTAATTATAACAACCTCATGGGGTATTCCAGCTTCACGAAGCTGTCCAGACAATGCATCACTCTGCTCAACACTAGTTGTCCCAACAAGCACCGGTCGTCCTGTTTTGTTCATTCGAGATATCTCCACTACCACTGCACGCCATTTCCCTGTAGCTGCCCTGAATACTACGTCGGATTCATCCTTTGGAAAGAGAGGGTGGAACGAAAAGATATTTAGCAGGGATCAGTTAAAAGTCAACTTTGGAAGGGTAATAAAACAACTCTGGAATCTCCACAACGTTCCACTATACTAAAATTGCACAGCAGAGTATTGATCGATCCAACTCTTAGAACACTAAACAAAGAATATAAAGAAACATCAACTTGTCCAGATAAAGCATTCATAATAAAAATTAACCTTTCTTATCATAGACTTGTTGGTGGGGACAATTGTAACTTTGAGCTTGTATATGCTCTCAAATTCTGCTTTCTCTGTAGCAGCAGTACCAGTCATGCCACAAAGTTTTGGAAACTACACCAAAAATTTAAACCGAATTGGAAAAAAACGGGTTTCATTAGCGAGAAAGTCACCGTTCACAGGCACATGAATCATTAACAGTGCCAAAAATACGAAGAGAATACACCAACCTGGAGAAAGAAGTTCTGGTAGCTGATTGAAGCTAAGGTCACAGTTTCATTTTGTATGGGCACTCCTTCTTTTGCTTCAACTGCCTGGTGAAGCCCATCACTCCAGCGTCTTCCCTGTGTGCATTCAATTCTTAAAATAAATTCTCAGACCAAGGAAAATATGTAGTCAAAACAAAGATACTACTTTATGTTCAGAACTGAAAGATAGGGACGAAGCAGACTCAGTTTATACGAATCAATTATTAATAGTATGTTGCAAACACAGTTCTTGTTCTAATGGATACTAATCTTACTTTGCATTTTAAGGTCCTTTTTATAGGAGGATATAAATGCAATTTCATAAGGGGAGAGACACAAACACGTACTTTTCTACTTTTATTCAAATTTTGGGTAGAAAAATACCTGCATTACACGGCCAGTAAACTCATCCACTATAAGTACCTCCTTCCCTCTGATTATATAATTCACGTCTTTAAGAAATAGTTCTTTAGCCTTTATTGCATTGAGTATATATGATGCCCACTGCTCTCTTGGATCATAGAGATCTTTAACATCAAGAATTTCCTCAGCATCTGCATAACCCTGTTCTGTGAGTAAAACATTCTTTTGTTTCTCATCAACCTGCACAAGTTACAGGATGGGTCAGCGATTAAAAAATATTTAAAATAAAGGTTGCTTCTATATGTACCCCACAGGGGACATACTAATTCAGTTATTAGCTTTATGACAGACTGATATATAAAAAGCATTCTGTAAGAAAGTTTCTTGTCCACACTCATAGCAACCCAAGATGGTTTAGTTCATTATGTTATGTATAGTACAAAGCACTTACAAGCTGATAGCACAATGGAAAAGTTCGTTTTACAGATGACTGAGTTGATCTTTAGAGACTTATATCCTTAGTATAGAAATTCTTACGGTGTAATGTATATCTCGCTCGTAAGCTGTTGCAATCTTAGCAGCTTTGTAGTAACGATCACTTGGTTTCTCAGCAGGTCCTGATATGATGAGAGGAGTCCTTGCTTCATCAATGAGAATGGAATCGACTTCATCAATCACACAGTATTGGAAGCCTCTCAAAACAAGCTCTTTAACATCCTGCAGGATGAAAAAGAAAGAAAACAAAAAGGCAATCTCAAACATCCATGCATCACAAGAGAAAGAAAAAAAAACACAGAAAGATCAAAAAGAAAAGGAGTTACTTTCCGTGGCAAGATTGTCTCTCAAAAAATCAAATCCGAATTCACTATTCGTCACATATGTGATGTCACATAGATAGTTCTCCCTTCTTTCCTCACTAGTCATATTTTCTGCAATTGTTAAACAAAAAGTCAGAAGGTCGATTCCATTCTCATTCTCAGAATAATATAAAAACTATGTTAAGTATCGTTAAATTATATGAAATACAAAGAGGATGCTGGAACACGTGAAATAAGGAACAAGAGTTTCCATATGAAATATAGTGGGGTTTCAGGCAGTGTGTTTAAAAAAATGATAGTACACCATATCATGTTGAATGTAAACTGACAGCTTCCTTGCAATAATACCATCAAATAGTGACAATTAAGACGACACGTACGCTGAATTAAGCCAACCTTCAATCCTAGAAACCGAGGAACCTGACCAACCCACTCACAATCTCTCCGGGCCAGATAGTCATTAACCGTAACAACATGAACTCCTTTCCCAGCCAACGCATTCAGAAATGCAGGCAGTATGGCAACAAGTGTCTTCCCCTCTCCAGTCTTCATTTCTGCAATTTCTCCTTTATGAAGAACCATTCCACCTGTGCAACAAACAAACAAACAAACAAACAAACAACAACTTGTTAGTAATAACAACTTTGTATTACTACCTATCAATTGCATATGTATGAAGAGAAATGTGTAACTAAGAGATAAACATTGAATTACTCCTACTAATCGATAACTACCTATCAACTGAACATCGAAGGGGCGAAGGCCTAGAACTCTCTTAGAAGCCTCTCTCACGATAGCAAAAGCTTCCTATGAAAACATAATAACCTAAATTAGGACGAAAACAAACAATCTAAGAGCAAAACGAAGTCAAATATTCAGTGAGGCAATTCATCATACAGGTAGAAGGGAATCGAGCGATTGGCCACTAGCAACAGCAGATTGAGCACGTTTCTGCAGAGCAGAAGTCTTATCTCGAAGCTCCGAATCGGATAGTGATGAAATCTCAGGTTCCATCTGGTTGATAAGTGCCACTGTATTGGCATACTGCTGCCTAGTAGACTCGCCGTAATCCGTGCCGGTACCGAAAATTCCACCAAGTAATCCGCCCAATGCGGCAGAAACGACTAGAGAGGTTGTGTTCCTCTTAGTTCTGTGTGGCTTCCGTTGCTGGTGAGGAATTCTGATGATTCGAGAACTGAAAGCAAGTCGTGTGGGAGGTGAGTTGATTGTTCCGAAACAATGGGCGCGTTGCGTGGCGAGTGAAGGACACTCGGTTCGTTGCCCAAGTGCCATGCTGTTCATCGTTCACTCACTGCAACAATTTGATTTGAATTGTTTGCAGAGACGAGGTGAAATGGAAGAGGAAGAAGAAGCCGGAAAGGAAAGATCAGAGAGAGGATAAGACAGCCATACAGCCACGTTTATTAACTGTCATAACTAAACCCATTGTAAAAAATGAATACGCGAAACTTTAACTGAGACGTAAAAATTAACACACTCGAGGGACCCTGGCTGGCAGCTCCCAAGGCTGTCGGAAGGCTCCGGCAGCTTTGAGGGCTGCCAAGTGTTTTAACGGACGTTTTTATTTATTTTTTTAATTTTTTTTGTGAAATATTAATTTATTTAAATATACGAATAATATAAAATAATTATAAACCATATAATATATCAAATTAAAAAATATATACTTCTTTAGATTTGCCATCGTTATTATAGTCTAACTAATACTTGTATGATATTTTAATGTATTTATGTTACTATTTTTTTAAATTTGAAGTATTGTTGGGTTAAACGGAATATATAATAAGTATATGAACTAATTTTTATATTTATGATATTTGAAGTATTAATTACAATATATTAAAATTAATTTTGTATTTAGTAAAAAAAGTGTCTTGTATTTAATAAACTTCTTGATTTATTAAATTATATCTTCTTTTGGCATATTATGCACTTATTGGTTCATTTAATAATATCTTCATCTAGAAATTTCGAAAACAATTATTTGAAGAATAATTTATTAGGTCTTATATTTTGCGTGGTGTGAAATAACTCAATCAGAAATTTATAGAAAATGTCTATTACTGAATTACAATCAGAAAAAAAAGTGTTTGTAATAGCTTTTTGTTGATGATAAGCTCTTCACTATCAGCATATTAAAGAAACATTTGCTTATTTGTAATGCTAATTTGGATGGTTCAATAATATATTATTAAATTTTTACACATAAACATATTCCAACCTTAATTAACATACAAAATCTTATAGGAGTCATGTTATTTATGTGAGATTATAAGAGTCTTAAATAAATACATAATTATGAATTTAAAAGTAAATTATTACATTAATATAAATATTCTATTTTTATCTTTTTCCTCTTATTTCCTTCTTTCTTCTCTCTTTACTCTTTCATCTTCCTTTTTTTCCTCTCTTTTTTCATCACCTTTCAAGCGATATCTCCGTCATCGGGCCACCAATCTTAAATCCGATTACATATTTGAGTAGCTCACGACCCGGTCTATCTTTTTATCGTTTTCGTTTTTCCATTTGGCCGACTTTTAAAATGGTTGGCCGATATCCGGTTGTCTTCTCCGGCGATTCTCCGCCGCCCGACCACCAATCTTAAATCCGTTTGCATATTTGAGTATCTTATGGCCCGATCTACCTTTTTATCGGTTACGTTTTTTTCATTTGGTCGACTTTTAAAACAGTCGGCCGGAATCAGAGCTTTTCCAGTTGTCCTTTCCGGCGGATCTCCGATTACACGACGCATATAAGTCATTACCTTGTCGTTTCCTCGATTTTCAGGTTTCTTCTCTCGATTCTTCAGTTTTTTTTCGTTTGGATTTGGTGGATTCTAATAATTTCTCGTAACAGTACATTTCGTGTGAAATTGTTGATATTTAACTTTAATTGCGTATGTTTGGCGGGTAATAGTGGATGTTTGTGTAGTTTCAGTTTGTTTAATCTTTGATTTTCATGCGTTTGTTGGTAGATCTTTATTGTAGTTTTTTTTTTTTTTAATATATTTAGGTTTCCATATAAATTATGTATGTTTAATTGTAAATAGATGATGTTGTTGTCACTACTTTATGATTATGTTTTATGTTGTATTTGTTTTAAATTGTTTGTGTTTCTGCGTGTACATGTCTATGGGTAAATAGATGATGTTTTGTTATAAGCATATTATATTCCACATACTTGATTACTAGTGATTATTAACTAAGTTTGCATATATTTATACTGAAAATGCTTATGTTTAACAGTAAGTTGGTTATGATTTATGTTTCATATGGTGAAATATTATTGTTTAATTTTTTAATATAAATTGTGCATATGTAGCCGTTAATTAATAATTTTTGTGGTTTCATGCATTTCTTGTATAAAATTCGATGCATGTATAAATAATATATTTTTATATTGTAATTGTTGATGTTTAAGGGTGAATAGAAGATGTTTTAATATATACTTTATGCTTCATCTCTTGAAATTCTTATTTACAGGTTTTTATGTGAATTGTGTATATTTAACCATAAATTGTTGATATTTGTCTTTTTTCAGAGATTATGTATTTTGTAAAATCGCTATGTATGTTTTCAGTATTAATTGCACATGTTTATATTGTAACTGTTGACATTGAATGTTAAATGGGTTATGTTGTTAGAGTATTTTTTACCACTAATTGCATATGTGTATATTGTAATTGTTGATGTTAAAAATTAAATTGTTCATGTTTTTATTGGATATACTAGCTATGTTTCGTAAAAATGGTGGTCAAATAAAGAAAATAATTGATGATAAAGATGGAGACGTGAATGGAGGAGTTGACGGACAATGGTGCAAAGATAATTCTAGTTTATATATAGTGTTTTTATTTTTTTTATATTGTTTCGTTTGTGAAAATATTTATTGAATGATAAATGTAATTAACTTTAATATTTTATTTATAAATGTTGTGTTAACAAATCGATTGTTATTTGTAATTTCATACTTGACATATATAATTATATATCAAACATATACAATTTGATCGAAAATATCAACATGAATTGTGTAATGTAAGGGAAGAAATGGAAGGTCAACTTGTGAAAAAATTCAATTGTATAATTTTGTGTATAGATTGTTAATAAATTATAATTGTATGGCTTTTTGTATAAATTATTTATAAATTATATTGTATAATTTTGTATTTAAATTGTTTATATTTCTTTACATGCTAGACACTCAAGGACTGTTAATATACTGTGGATTATGATAGACTAATTGATGAGTAGGGCTCGACTTGGAAATGGTTGGTTAAAAGTTATAACAATAGCCATAATTTTAATTATGATTACAATTATAATCGTAATTATTTAAATAATAATTATAATTAAAATTGGAACCTAAATAATTATTGATCGGTCCGGTTTAATTATAAAAAATTGAATCATTAGGTTATTTTCAAATGACGTGAAACTGCTCCTGCCTCCACAACGTCTTCTTCTCCATCTCCAGCCTCCATAGCTGCAGCATCGTCTTCTCCTCTCCGTGCCTCCGTCTTCTCCGGACCTCCGGCTACTTCAATATCGGTTCTTCAATTTCGTCTTCCTTCTCCGCAGGTACGAATTCCTTCTTCGTTTCTTCAATTTCGTCTTCCTTCAATTTCGTCTTGCTGGGCTGCTGGCTGTTGCGACTCTGCTAGTTTTCCTTCAATTTTTACTCGTCTTCATCTTCCTCGTTCAATTTTCATCTTCCTCGTTCAATTGCAACTTTTGGTGGCGGCGATGTGAGAGAGGACGCAGGCAAGGGTGAAAGAAGAGGAGAGGAGATGTGAGACTAATTCTAATTAATGATGGGTAGGGATCGGGTATTCGGGTATAAATAAACCCGCGCAACCCGTTAAATTGGATTCACATAACAGAAAATCGTGTAAAAGCGTTCTCTGTTCATTTGTTATCACACCTTCTTTTTCGAGATATGTTTTGCTAGTTGCCTCCTTCTTCCGTTAAATCTTCTTTTGCAAAAACCTTCTGCTTCGTGTTCTGACTTCTGCTCGGATTGGCTCCAGATCTTCGTTCTCCAATATCTTCTGACTTCGCCACAAATTGAATATCGAATTT
Organism: Plantago elongata; assembly: GCA_036897095.1. NCBI lineage: Eukaryota > Viridiplantae > Streptophyta > Magnoliopsida > Lamiales > Plantaginaceae > Plantago > Plantago elongata. The sequence continues at coordinate 2,887 of JAYMSP010000613.1, read as the reverse complement.
AGGTAAATGGATTTTTTTCCCCCTTCTTGTCTTAGATTGGAATAATCTTACTTTATGCCTCTTATGATTGTTGGGTTTTTGATTGAGATGGTTCTACAGTACTATGTATCATTGAAAATGTTGCATTGTGATGAGTTGTTCTACAGTCGATGTACTGTGAAAAACGCATCAACTGCTTGATAAATTGCCTCAAAGAAACTAAGCAGTATAAATTGAATTAGTTTACAGCCAACTTGATCAGGTTGGTTTGCTATTTGCATCACGAAAATGATGCAGTATACTTTTCCATATGGAGTTTTATAAAAGCTTATTTTAGGACTTAGGTATTAGGATGTTTCATTTTCACCCTTGGACAACTATGGTGCTGCTAATGCGATGTTTTGAACTCTTGTAAGTTTAAGAGCTGGAGTTTGTCTATGAGTTTGTACGTAATTAAAAAAGCTGGATCAAAACATCATAACTCCTTAATAATTCTAAGTGCAACATGACAATGTGATGCAGGGCTTTATCGATTTTAAGCGTATTATGTACTTTGGCTTTGTATCTTTTGCATTGTTCTTAACAACTTTATAGTTTCCATAGTAAAGCTTTTGAGTTGAACAACTCCACCAATTTGTAGCTGACACCTGACAGTAAACATATACGCAGTTGTGAATTTTATAATGTTTCAAACATTACCTCTCTATGATAGTTATCTACTACGGATGTAGAATTCCCTCAAAAAGCTGATTCATGTTAGAATGATATCCCTACCAGGTCAACATTTTCCTCTAAACTGAAATAGGGAATATGCATGATCTGTGTACTTGTTGAGTCTCTGGCCTAAGTTCCCACGTTGAAGGCTGTTGATTGACTAGACCCATCTTGTAATTAAGTTTCATGCACCAGTTGAATGTAACCATCACTGGCAGTGCTAAACCATATACTCTATTAATTAAGTTTTGTGCACATGGTGGATTTCATGAACTCGTATTGTCAGTACTGTTCCTTTCCAGCTGTTGGTTCTCTGCTTCTGTCCTGACTATTCAATACATTTGCTAATTTTAAGTACTTGGATCCTAGCTGCTGATACATTTGTTATATTTGCTAAATCCAGTACTCGGACGGATCCTGGTTGTTTCTCTAATGACTGTTTGGTGTGTTTGCACGTTCATTTCGTATTTTACAAGCTAATGAGATGGCTTATATTTTTATTCGAATCTTTCTTGTGTAGTTTGCTACTGGACCACTGATTTTCGAAACTCTCTTCTGAAATGGAAGGTGATGAGAAAGGCTATTGGAAAAATGTTTCAGAGGTAACAGACAGCGTTCCTGATACTGATGTTAAAGCGAAACGGCGCGTAAGGATACTTAAGGAAACTCCAGAGTATTATTTCCTTCCTAAGAGTCCTTTACCGCGTACAATTGCATATTATGGTGCATATGCAGCTGTTGGTCTTGCTCTCGGTATGGTCACAGAAGTCTGGATAAAGAAGAAAATCAAAGGTATTGTTTATTCTACATTGTTATTATCTACTTCTCTCACCAGAATTTGGTCTCTGTTTGTTACTTTGTTTATCCAGATTTCTTTCAGTCGAATTACAATGATTGCGTACAAGCCTATTAAACGTGACTTGGAATCCATTCAACTTCCATTAAAACTCTGAAATCTATTTCATCATGCCCTCACTGAAATTATGTGCTTGAGCAGATTTCATGTGCTGGTTTTTGTAACATTTGTTTCTTTTACTTGAACTACAGAGGAAGTAGGCGGGGAATTTGAGAAATGAATGCTGCACGTTTCTGTTGTTTCCTTCCAGTCCCGCAGATCAATTGCTGTGCTTGTTTTCAACCTAGCTTTGCCTGCAGTTACCTTTACTAGTGACCAAAATTCGTTGTCTTTGTAACCAAAGCCACTCCAAAAGAATCTCTGGGAGTCTAACATTCCAGTGGGACGTATTTCACTATTTGCATTGAATAAGTTGAATGTGCTGAAAATAGATTGAAAACTTGAGATGGAATTGTATGACTTTGTCTATTTTATCACTTGTAGTACTAGTATTTAGTTTGACAATGAACATTTATCATAAGAGATTAGAAATGTCCAAACCCAAAGGTGCAAGATGTTTTAGTTTAGAATAGAAATCTGTCCTGCCAAACGGCCCAAACCTAGATCTTCTATGAAGAAGAAACTCAAACTTAGAATAAGCGATGGCGCTCAGCCGTCTCCTTGGCGTATATCATTTTGGTAAACCTCATACCCCATACCTGTATTGTATGATTTGTATCTTATTGTATATACATTCGAATGTGAATAGAACTTATCTGCTTCACTTTCAGTAAATTTAGATACTTCCAATTTCCAATTGCTTTTGAACACAATTTAGATACTACAATGAACAGCTACCGTACAGAAAACAAAATCCCACTAGTATCAACACCCAACTTATAAGAAGGGACATGAGTCACTGACTCACAGAAAAGATGATTTAGAATAAAAACCAAAACTGATCATGTTAGCTCTCAGCAATCAATCGAGCTACAAAATCAACTATTACTCTATGTATGTATGTGTCAGTTGGTGGTCATGTGAAGTGCTATCAGAGAAGCATAGAATCCATCTGTTATGTTTATCAAGTGGTCATGCTTTCCCTTCTCCACAATCACTCCATTCTTAACCACAGCAATCACATCTGCTCCTTTTATCGTCGATAGCCTGTGAGCCACCACTACAGTCGTCCGGTTCACCATTACTTTATCTAACGCGTCTTGAACTATCCTTTCTGATTCGGCATCCAATGCGCTTGTTGCCTCGTCCAGAAGAAGTATCCTTGGACTTTTTATGATGGCCCTTGCTATAGCCACACGTTGCTTTTGTCCACCTGACAACTGCACCCCTCGTTCGCCC
>JAYMSP010000612.1:0-45714 GCA_036897095.1 Plantago elongata | reverse complement strand
AGCTACGGCGGCCGGATTCTCCCCCGCTACCCCGACGGCAAGCTCCGTTACAATGGCGGCGATACCCGCGTCCTCTCAGTCGACCGATCAATTTCCTTTTCCGGTTAGTCCACTTCCCAATCCACAATTCCTCAATCGATTTCAGTCCAACTTCACTATTTTGTATGCAAATGTGCAATTGAATTAATCCTTGTGTTTATGCTTCGTGTAGAGCTGATTTTGAAGCTGAGTGAGATGTGTGGAAATCCGGTGACACTCCGTTGCCAGTTGCCGACTGAAGATCTGGACGCTCTAGTATCAGTTACCTCCGACGAGGATCTGATGAATTTGATCGAGGAGTACGATCGTGTATCGCCTTCTTCCGATTCGAATTCACCAAAAATCAGAGCATTTTTATCTGGTCCAAAAACGCCCAAAAAGGTCTCTCCGCCTTCTTCAAATTCGAATTCTCCCAAATCGCCGCTGTACTACTCCGCTAGGCGGTGTACTGGCCGCAAGCCGCCGGTTTATCCGGTGGCTCACGGCGAGAAATCGGGTGGTGGACGTCAGCACTATGTGTATGGGAATTGTGGACATGTGTATCTGACTAGTGATGGGAATCACTGGCAAGAGCAGAGGGATAGTAGGATCACCGGAAGGGGAGCTAAATGATGATGATGATGATGATGATAATCTAAATTGCGAATAAATATTTTGGGATGAATTTGCAAAAAGAAGGAATTGAAGGGCTGTGAGTAGTAGTAGTATTGTTTATCAAAGATAAAAATCTACTGGATTGGATTGTATATATGCCTCTTTTATTTTTATTTTATTTTCCTTTCATGATGGGGTTTTAGTTTTCTAGTTTATAACTCCTATCCTATGAAAATGCCCATTCTCACTTGTTAATGGCAAAGATGTACATTTTGAGCAAATTTTGAAGCAACATATTTCCTATACTCTTGTGTTTTTCTTCTATTGATCTCATTATCATGTTCATCTGATTTCTTTATGTTGGTTAAATCCAACGTTTATCCTTCCAGTCGAAGGAAGTAATTTACTTCGGGACGGATGGAGTAGTATAAGTCCAGTACCTGACTTTGTCCGAATTAAAAAAAAAAGGTGACTTAATAATTGGGGGTGTAAGGTTTTGTGATGATTTTCTTTGTAATTGTGCTGGTGTTCATGTCCTTCCCGTTTTTCTTGGTCTGTTACTGAACTTTGACTGGAGAATAGTTTGTTCGTTATATGTAATCTAGGTGTGCGTTGACTGGAAGAATTGTTCCTTTTTCTTTTCTCTCTGTATGTACTAGAAGAAAAATGGTATGTTGTACGTGACTGGAGCAATTTTTCTCCTCTATTTTAAGAGTGGAATGTGACACTCTACAGTCTACACCAATATCAAGTTGCCAAACTGATGAAGAGCTAAAGTGAATCACTTGACTTCACCAGGTTCCTAAGATGTTTTACCAGGGTTCTTATTCCCCTGCATCATGATTCATGAGTCATGAGTCATGAGTATAACATAACATACTTCATTTCGGGCCATGTCACGACTACCCGAGCCCAACACCACGATAGACTTGTATATCGTGTATGAGATGAAATTAAATGAGAAAGATTGACGATGGGCATGTAACACATAACGCGCCCATAGTCAGTCTGCAAACGGAATTGGGACGTTTTGAATTTGTCCGATTCGATTGTGCTGATTGGTGAACTAGACTGACGATGGGCATGTAACACATAACGCGCTCATAGTCAGTCTGCAAACGAAATTGGGAAGTTTTAAATTTGTCCGATTTGATTGTGCTGATTGGTGAACTCGTAAGAAATACATTCCAAAATCATTATGTGCACACCAAAATCTTGGTTTTGTCGTATTTAGAGGTTTCAATTGCATACGGAGTATTGCAATTAGATTGTAGGCTTAAGGCAAGTAAACTCATTGGTTGGATACTTGGATGATTGATTGTTGTTTTGTGGTCCAATACAATCTGCAGCTAGCCATATTGGTTCCATGCCTATACGTATTCAAATGAGAATATGTCCATTCTGGATTTTTATTTTCCATTACCATTTGAGATAAGAAGTAGTAGCAGAAGTTTAAAAGCAAGAGAATAATCATGAGACTGTTTGCTCCCATGATGTTTGAACTGTTCTTGAATCTGGACAGTGAAGGAGATAGGTTCGTTGCAACTGAACCTGTATTGAGACCAGATCATGTTAAAGGATGTATGTCATCTTCTGCAACAAGGCAATGGGTACTGTTGAGATGGCCGGGTACACTTGATGAGGCGTACATGACCACATTTTAAGCTAGAACTAGTTGCATTATTTTATGGCAAGTTACTCTTGAATTTATTTGGAAGGCGTACATGACCACATTTTAGGTCGAAGCAACATTACGATCGAATGCTGATTTTTGTAAAATCGTGTGGAAGATGTTAAATTGGCTACTCCTATGTTATTTTCATTGTCCAAACGGAAAAGGTAACTTATTCTCGTTTGAACTTTTTTCTTTTCAACTATGTTTAACAAAACTAGCTGAAAAGTTGACTAGTAGCTGAAAAGGTATCTGGTAGTCCGTCATGTAGTTTTTTATTCAACAAGCTAACTTTATTAGCTTCTCAAATCAATTAACTTATTTAAAAAGGTGAGGGTTCACGTAATAAGCTTTTCATCAAAAAGAGTTCACTGAGTTAAAAAGTTTACTAAAAAATTAGTGGTAAACATGGTCTAAATAACAAAGGTGACTCGAACTTAAAATTTTAAAAATTTGATACGATATCAATGCCATTATAAATTTGAACGCTTTGGATATAGCATACTTGCTAGAAATATGCTTTACCTCTATGATCACCATATATGATTAATGCCATTATAAATTTGAACGCTTTGGATATAGCATACTTGCTAGAAATATGCTTTACCTCTATGATCACCATATATGATTAATGATCAGTATATTGTTATTTCAATACTATAAACAATTTAAAACTTTATTCGATAAAGATGTGTATAAAACATGTTATTTGTATGGACATTTTTCAATTCAAATCGATTCTCAATCAGTCCCTTATATGCTTAGGTATAGTATGAAATATAATGGTTACCATTTTAATGTAGAAGTAAATAATGTACATTTTAAGTGGAACTAAAAAAAATATGACAACTTTTCAACAATGCCATGTTGATAAAAACATAAAATTAAAGCATGTCTAGTTCACCCAAATTTCATCTTCAAGTATCACTATGTTTAAAGGATTGGCTACAATTAATGGTGGGCAAGTGTCATGCAATATTAAAGGATTACAAACGTACACATAACTAGCCTAAATGTCTAATGAGCTCAAAATTGAATATCATGGACCAGGGGTGATTATATATTATTTTCTATAATTTTGGGACCTCCACATTGAAAATAATCTCTTATCTAAAATTAATTCGACAACCCCCACCCAAACTTCAAATTATAGCTTCGCTCGCCCTGGCCTCATAAGATCTGAGAACATGAAACAATACTTAAACTCAAAATCATAAAGAGTTGGAAATGGACCAATTTAATGAACAAAAACGGTCTTTAGGTAGAGACGGATCATATTATCAATAAAAAATTTCATGTTATTAATCGAAACACACATGTTTTTGATATTGAAGTTTTTTCATATTACAACAAAATTTATTTTAAAATAAATGTTTTAATTAATAACATGTTTTTTTTATTTGTAATATGGTATGTATTTTATGAGACTTTGTATTTAATAATTTATACCAATTTATCTAACACCTCCAATCCATTCGGTCATTTTAGCACTAATAAAGTGACGTTCAACGAATATACAATTTCACACAAGCAAATGTTAAAACTTAGATGTCGATGATGACCATATTGCACTGATTATATCTAATGAAACAACTACTACATGTTACGTACAAGTTCGCACCTCTAAAATTTTTTGACTATATAATTATATCGAAATATATATATTATTCCTTTCACAAATACTACTATACTTGATGTGGTTACGTCGTTTGTCCTTTTAAAGTATAATAAAAGCGCGATAATGGAGAAATTGATGAAATCTTATCACTTGAAATTGATTTAATTAATTAGAGGCAGGCAGCATAAAAAGATAGAATTATCCATATTATCATGGTACTAAGCATCACGCTGTTCCCACTTGTTCATGAAATTGTGTCATACATGCTTCCAAATATATGACTCCATTTTTACATACATTTGAACAACATGACAAAATTATTGCTTACACTGACAGAATTCTTAGGAAGAGATGGCTCAATAATTGAGTCGTCCCAGGTATTTTACAAGAATCAGGCTCTAATCAAATTCATTTATAATCTTGGTTCATATTTACTCGTACGAATTAACTTTATTTTATAATCTCAAAAGTCCGAAACTTTCTAGTAGTTTCTATAAGAAAGCTCTCAACGGAGAATCAAATTGCAAATGTAAGGCCCTGTTTGTTATACTGTTAGAGTGGCCTTCTACCTATTCAAACCGAACATTTTGTACAAAAATATTCAATTTTAATTGAAAAAAACCACTCGAATTTTATACCAATATATTTTAAGGGTGTCTCAATTTGTTAAAGAGATCATGAGTATATTCTTCGATTTATGACTTTTGGAGCAGTAAGGCAGTAAGGATATGGGAAGGTATTAATTGCAATTTGGAAGAAAAGAAGTTAAGCACCATAGCTATTACCCAATCAGGATACTTGAGCTACTAAAGTTGACAATTAGAATTTGACCATCATATACTATTGCTTAATAATTTAATTTTTAAAATGACAACAACACAACTTACTCCAAAAACAGCAATTGAAATTTTTAATTTGAGAATATTAACACTATTTGGATTTGGATAATCTCATCAAATTGGCTGATTATGCTCAATCTTATCACCTCTTTTGAGGATGATTCACTTAAAATACACATTTTCACAAACAATTCCATATAATACTACCCGTGCTGGTTTCATCTTCTCATATTTCATTTTAATTCGTCTCAACTTCATCTTCTCGTATTCCATTACAATCCATCCCAACTTCATCTTTCCATTCTTAAATAGAAAATCTATCTCGTATTTTATACATCATCTTTCTTACTTTAGTTACTATTTTATTCATTTTTTTCTATTTTATATTTTCTACTTTATTCACTTTTACTTTAATATTTATAGCCGATTGCACGAGAAGATGAACTCGAAACGGAAAGATTACTTATTTATTTTTATAAGCCACATATTTTATAAATTTTATCACAACAGTCATACTCATATAGCTGTTTTCTTGCTCTTCTTTCATCTTCACCATCTCCTTTTCCCTTTTTATCTGTACAAAAATATAAATTCTTGGCCCTAAAGAAGCCTTTAGCCACAAACATATGACTGCTTAGGATATGATGATGATGCAGATAACAAGATAAACAACAACAATAATAATAATAGTTGTTTGTTATTATAATAATGCTCACTCTCACTACTCATCACTCTCTGCTGAAATCAGCAGATAGAAGAAAAAGAAAAATGAAATGATTGGCAGGATGAAGAATTGCAAAGAGGTCCCTACCAAGTTGAGAGGATAAAACTTTACTTAAAATGATGAGAAAAACAATCCATTGGTTGTGCAATTATTAGGAAGATCCAAAAAAATCAATTGAATTGTCATCCCTTCCATCCAGCATGGATATATGCAGGCCAAGCAGTATTTTTGCCATTCTTCAGGTCTCAAATTCTCTTCAGTGCTTGGACCACTCAAAGGAAAAACCTTTCTCATTGAATTTTCAATTTTCAATTTATTGGGATGGTGTGACAATTAGACATGGATAGTTTGGTGCTTGTTTGGTCATAGATTGGCAAAAATGTGATCTAGTAGGGTAAAAGTTGAGCAAGATTTTTGTATCCATTTAACACCTTATCACTTGCATCAATTGACACATTTTTTTTATGCTATGTTGTTGTGTCTATCTTGAGTTCTCTATCAATGTGTCATCAACACGACAACATTCCGTAAATTAACATTCCCCTCGGTTCTCTCAAGTCCCAAGAACTTCCAAGTTTTGAGGACACTTGAGCGAGCGTGAGGATTGTATTCGGTTGAAGGTATATATTCGAGGAGACGTTAGCTAGCGTTGAATGCGTCCTATTATTACTATCTTCTTGTTGAATTCAACCAGTCTGAACCTCAATACATCAAATCAAACATTTACCAATTGGGGAAATCTATCTATACGGGAAGAGTGGTTCATAAATTCATGGCCACACTGAGAAGGATGAACATAGACATGATTTATCTAATAAATAGGGCAAGTCTATCCTAATGCTATTTACATATGGATTTAAAAAAAAAAAAAAAAAGTGCTACCATATAGCTGTATTATATACAATTTGACCGTATTACAAGTAGAAGATATAATTGAATTTACAATTTTTAACAAAAGTGTCCAGAGCTAAATACCTATTCGTTACTCCCCACAAATAAATAGGCCATGACTTGGTCCAGTTTTCTTAGCCGGCCCGCCTAGAACCCATAGTCTAACTATGGGCTAGACTGATAATTGAAAGTTGAAACCCGGCACAATTCAATTTATCACATCAGAAATGAAACAGGATGCAATTACTTGAAAACTGCAGGCCAGTTTTACTTATAATTCGACTAACAGAAAATATGTATTTTCAGCTAAAACCACCAATCAGAAAGTGATATCACACAACCTGTTCACCAACAGCGAGGAACCAAATCTGCAGAAGAATAGTTTTGAAACATATTTGGAGAAAAACGTGAAGCGAACCAGAAGACAGCAGTTTTCAGCAGGAAGGATTAAGAGGAGCTGAACTAGAAGGGAATATCAAGGACAACAATGTGCTGACTACCAACAGTCAAAAAAGCATAAGAATACCAAATTAATGCCCAGCCAAGGAAAGAACCGAACTTGAAATGCACTACCAACTAATTCCACCCGATCATGCTGAACTCAATCTCCAAAATACAATGTCTTTCTTTCTCAGAAGTTACTCAACAATAAATTTTCCAACACAATTGAATTATAAGGTACAAAAAAAGAAACCCTTCAGCTATCATCAAAACTGTCACTACTTTCGAGATAAAACAGAAAACAAACAACTAGTGATTCCATCATCCACCAACGCTTGGTTCACAGTAAGAACTTTCAGTCCAATCAGAATGCCACATTGGTAAGGACCCGGGAAAAGGAAATCACATTAGCCTTTTCGTATTCTTCCACTTTGTCCTTGGATACATGTCTGCTATTGTTTCTAAACGAGAAATATTTTCCTTCATCTAGTCATTTAACTATAACAGGCTCAACAGTCTTACCCCAGTATTGGTATACGAAACCATGGAGATTTTATAGTACAGCGCTCCGTCTTGCACCCGTACCTTCACGCTCAACCTAGTAGAATAGATCATTGAGTATCATAAGAAATTGAAAAAGGGAAGGGTAATAATCTTACAATTGCTAGATGGAATCTAAATTTTCCCACACTTCCACCATAAGCTAACTCTTATATTATTAGGCAACCGAAACAGATAAAAATGAGATAAAAAGTTCGTGAACTTATTTTAATTGCAGAGACTACTAGCTCTTCTAGTGTAGATTTGTGTAGTTTTTTACTTTTTCTGATATATTTTTGAAACAATTCCAGGATGACCCAGGCATTCTATTTTGTAACGAAAGTAAAACTTTAAAAAACAACAATTGAATCTATAGGAATATACAAGCTGGAGCTGACTGAGCATGGTGGAAAACAAAAGGTTACAATGAAGGAAATACTCCAAATGTATTACCTCAACAAGCACTTTAGCTTTTTTCTTTGATTTGGCTCCATCTTCCTCTTTCTTCAGTCTCCTTGCAGAATTCTTCCTCCCTCCCTTGCGTGGATGACCTTCAGTCTCTTCATCATCTTCATTGTCATCATCCATTCCAGCTGCAATATATTGCAGTTAATAAGGTACAAATCAAAACACAAACTACTACTTGCAAAATGATCATGGAAAGACAAAAGACTTCCTATCAAGGCCTGCTACTGAGCATATGAGCTAAGAGGCTATAACAAATACAATAGATCAACTTTACCATGATTGTTATCCATTAAGGTTCCAATGTCTTCCATGTCTAGTTCTTCTTCCTCTTCAAGATCCTCAAAGCCTTCAACATATTCAACCACACTTTCCTGGATGTTTGAATTGAACATCAATGGTGGCTGTTGTATTTTACAAAAGGAGTTCTAAACAACTAAAATAAGTATTTTGTCAAAAGAATCACCTCTTCTTCTTCCTCCTCCTCACTTTCTTCAAGTTCCTGCCCTATAGCCTCCTTATCAAGGACCTTATTGTACATCTTAGAAGGATAATTGTAGATCTCATCGTACATTCCATTCCTGAGGCGCTCAACGAGCTCTTTTTCAATACTCTGCACACAGAAGATATATTAGTTCTGGCAATATGAGTCCAACAAAAAGATTAACCAAATCTTGCAGAGATTAAATCAAATGGCCGTAAGAAGGATACTAACTCTCTCAAGAACTGCTGCCTTCTCAGCCTTTTCCTCTCTCCGGGCATCTCGTTTCCTTTGTTTTGTAGGTACAGTCATAATTTTCTCTCTGCACATCCATATAAGCATGCAAAAAATCAGATATTCAAGTTATTGCATTAAAGAATCACCAGGATGATGGTTCCTAACAGTGATGAAAACCTGCCTTGAACACCTTAGCTGCTAAGAGTGAAGCAAAAACCCATTGACACTCTAAGAGAAAGAACCATGTAGCTCGATGACCCTAATGACATACAATTTCTCAATGAAGAAACATCATCCCATAATGCTAACAAATATCAAAGATGTCCAACAAATGCCTTTTCATTTCAACCGATAAGGAAAGGGGAATAGACACAGGATAAACTTTTAAACCATGTTTATGATAACAACAGGAAACATAGCAACTGTAACATGCAACATACATGTTCGATCTCCAACTTCCAATAGATACAATGTATAATGTGGTATTGTTAATGAATTTATGACGCAACTGTACATGCTGTTATAGAAATGTTAATAGAAGTACAAAAGTATAAATCTTTAGAAAGAAGTTGGACCTTGTTTTCAAAGCAAGCTTTCTCATGCGTATCCGCATCTGAGTCATCTTCGTTAATCTTTGCTTGGTTTTGTGCACAAGTAGCTTTGGCCAGTACATCTGTCAAAATAAACGACACCACCGCTAAGCTTTCAATTTTCATCCACACAAACTCATCATTCAAATTAACTGGCAAAATTACTTTCTGCAATCTGCATTACCATATGCTTGTCAATAATCTCAAGAGCTTTCTCATAGTTCCTAGGCATCTTAACTCTCTCCCACAATTTGTTGGGCATATGTGCCCTCTCTATTGTTTTCATATACAAATAGAACACTCCTGCAAACCATGCCAAACAACCCGAACTTCAACACAACAAAACTAAACACTATACATAATCCAGATACAGAAACAATTTAAAGTTTACGCACCGTCATGATCCCTTATGGTGGCATACCGACTATTAGCTAGAGGGCAAGAACTCCGATTGCATATCCCGGTGACATTATACGGATTTCGACAGAATATCCCAGTCTCAATCCTAACAAAATTAGGCATACCCAGTTCGAAAATTCGTCAATTTTTTTCATCTAAAAGTAGCAAACAGGAAGCTTTAAGCAAAAAAGAGAGGATTTTTACTTGGCCATGAAACTACAGTGGTTGTGGCGGATGACCTGCCATATGACTTCATCATGCTGCATCTTTAATCAGCTCAATATCAAGATTTTGAACCCTAAGCAATAAATTTACAGAAATGTATTGGGAATTAGTTCAAATTGAGCTGGGTTTAAGGATGAACAAGGTATTAGTTTGAATAAAGTAGTAATTGAACACAAACTATTGAAGAACAAATCAGATTGACAATACCTGAGCTGGAATAAACGAGAGAAAGAGGAGCTAGGTTAATGACGGTGAACGGCTTTCGAAATTGGGGAGTCTTAAACCCTGGAAGAAGAAGAAGAAAATATAGGTTGTCTGTCTGTGCTATGTGGATTGGGCCGGCCGAGTTGACCGGTTGAGCCAGGAAGCCAGAGAGGTAAAATCAGGGAGAAATCGTCTGATAAAACACCGCTCAAGCCGGTGCGAACCGTCAAATCATTGATTGGGCGATTTTAAGCTAAAAAAAATTTGAAGGACATTTTTTGCAAAAAGATACTAAACTAAAGGGGAAATGAAACACTTAACACACTATTATTTATTATACTGCTGGAGCGGCCATATCCCCACTTAAATTGAATATTTTATAAAAAAATTTAATTTTTATTAAAAAATTACACTCAAATTCTATCCCACCCGGCACTTATAAGCTCTAGCTTTTTGGCTTCTCGGTTTACTTGTAATAGGTTCTGATTTTGCAAGTAGGAATGTGTGTGTGAAATTGTAGTACCGACTTTAGCACCTCCTGGAAGTAGATACAAAAAGAAAAAGGAACAGAAAAAGAGAAAGTGCCCTGAAATTCAGCCTAAAATAGCAACTGCAACTTTGGGGGCATCAACGTTCATTTAATTGTTCTTCCTTTCTTCTTCCTCGATCCTAATTTTGCTTCGTAACGAAAATCAATTAGTACTGTGTGATTGATACTAAAACAATTTAGGAAAAAAAGGACACAAAAAAAAGGGATAAAGAAAAAACCGATGTCACGTTTGTCTGTACAGAATGAATTTATGGAAGTGGATTTAGATGATGGCGTTGATCAAAGTGACCAAGTAGATGAAGAAGTGATTAGGGTTCTTCGAGAATCGATAGATGATGGAAATGCCATCGAAAGAATTGACCTTTCTCGCCGCCATCTCAGATTCTTGCCGGAACCCATCTGTAAGATCCACGGTTTGGCTCACCTCAATCTCTCCAACAATCTAATTCAGGTCAGTGATAATCATTTGTGCTCAATTATTGCTTGTAAATGATTTCTTGATTTGATTGCTTCCTGTTAATGTTTAAAGGTGGCATTTTTTAAGTAGTGGATTGTTGCTTGATCACTGTATGTTGTTTCCTTTGTGTTTATGGGTTAACTGCATATGTTTGTTTGGAAACGACAATAATGTGAATGATTTGAAAATCAACTGTGTTGTTTTTCGGAAAATGTAGTGACCTTATCAGTTCGTTTTGACAAACATGCTGCATTGTATTTTTGCCTGGATAAATCAGCTCCATGTGTTTTGGGAATCAAGTTACAGTAGTGTTTTTTGTCATGATTATATGCAACTGTAGCAGAGTGAAGATTGTTCTCATTAAGAATGATGCTGCATAACCAAATGAAAACAGACACAAGCTGTTTATACAGACTAGCTAGTAACATTCTACCTAACAACAAATGATGAACAAGGATGATGAGGGGTTTGTATGGAGTATGGACTTGTGATTGCATAATGAGATGTACAGTTCCTCAATGGTACATGATTCCGTTTCAGTAAATTATCAATTGCAATCAATATGAATTGGGGGCTTCTGGCTCCTGTTGACTGCCATCTACCTTTTCTTCTGTTTCTTGCTTCACGGAGATGATACACGTACCTTTCATTTCTCTTTTTGGTGTCCCTTTGTTCGTTTGTTATATGTTAATACAATGGATTGAACCTCGTGAAGCAATTGTACATTCGCGTCCTAGTCCTAATAGTTTGCGTATACTCAAATCATCAGATGTTTCAAGTATGCTATCCTTTTCTTTTGGAGGTGAAAGTAAAGTTAACTTCAATTCTGACTTTGAGGAGTCTTTCGAGTTTCAGGGCTAAACTTCAGGGGTGCCATCTGTAACTTTTCTGTATTGTTAGTGAACATCTAATGTTTTAGTTAAACTGTTGCTCACAAGCAGCCCTAAAATTCTTCATGTGAAATTTATTCCAGGATTTGCCCGACTCAATTTCAGGAATACGGAAATTGGAGGTGCTTAATGTGTCGACTAACCTTCTAGAAACCTTGCCAGACTCCATTGGCTTGTTGGTCAATCTTAAGTTATTGGTTGTTTCAGGAAATAAACTGAAAAGACTCCCAGAAAGCATTTCCGGTTGCAGGTATACATGTCATTGGCATCCACTGCACTTTAAATTAACAGGTGCAAGTTGTCTGTTAGCTAAATCGCAATAATTTGACTCATAACTTCATGTGAAAATTAATAGGTCTTTGATTGAGTTGGATGCAAGCTTCAATAACCTGATGTTTTTGCCAACTAACTTCGGTTACGGACTTGTGAATCTTCAAAAGCTTTCAATTCCTCTGAACAAAGTAAGAGTTCTTCCAAATTCGATTTGTGAAATGAAATCCTTGAGGCATTTAAATGCTCGCTTCAATGCGATTCATGGCCTACCTCATGGAATCGGGAGACTTACACATCTTGAGGTCTTGAATATGAGCAGCAACTTCAACAACTTTACTGAATTACCTGAGTCGATTTCTAATCTAATTAATCTCAAAGAGCTTGATCTGAGCAACAACCAAATCCAAGTTCTCCCGGATACAATTTACCAGCTGAAGAATCTCATTGAACTGAACTTGGATCAGAACCCTATTGTGGTTCCTCCTATAGAGATTGTTAACCAAGGAGTGGAGCCTATCCAGGATTACATGATGAAGAAACGGCTTGATATAATAAAAGCAGAACATGAGAGAATTTCGGCAGAAGAAAGCACGGAAGCTGAGGCCAGATGGATTCCATGGGGCTGTTTCATTCTGAGTAGGGCTTATAATGGCGTTTATAAGACAGTTTCTGAATACATTGCTGGAAATGCATCAAATGATCCATTTCTGCAGGAGCAGCGATAGTGAAAATATCCCTTGTAAGGTTTTGTTTTCGGTCTGCACCTTCTGTTCTGCAAGAAGTAATGTGTCATCATGTTTTGGCTGTTGAGGTAATAACATGTACATGCAATAAATTATGCTGAATTGGGTTCTCAGTCTGTCTGTTGTATGAAAAATGTGTACATGGGCTGTTTTAATCTACAATACTGTCATTATGTTAATACTAATACACTACATAACTGAAGCATAGACATGTTCATGTCTTAGTAGCTCTAAACATTGCTCGGGTCGATAATAACACGATTTTTTTAGATAGAGCTCGATCTTTTCTTGATTACCTTGTCGAAGGAGCCGGATACTTGCTAACACACCGCGCACATTACACTCACATTATATGTTAAAGATGGTGGGACAATGAACCCCATATATGTGAACCCCAACTGTTTTGGAATATTCTTCATGTTTGCTTAGACTACACACTGTGGTGCAGCCGTGCACATCGGTCGTGGTCCTTCGACCGCACCACGACCGATTTTGTAGCACTGTAGTGTGGTTGCCGATCGGTTGTGGGAAGGAGCAACTCGATTGGTTACCCAGTGACGATCGAGTTACCTGTTTTTGTTCCTTTTTTTTATTTTTCTTATCTTTTTATCATTTAAAAAATATAAAAATTATATCGTCGTGTATATTTTTTCGAGATCTACAAAATGTGACCAGTGAATATATATTTTCTCATACATTAAATGTCACCCTTTATTCGTATACGTTCGTATTTTATATTGTTTTACTATTCTACTTGTATTTTCAATAAAAATGTCTATTTTTCGCTCTAAATTTTTAATATTCGTATTAATATAACTATTAAATTTTTAATATTCACATTAAAAAGTTAAAAATCGCGACCACTGATATTGGTGATTGACAAACACTCCTTATCTTCAAGCCTCATTCATCAAACAATGAGATGATATTAAAATCTGCACACACTACCTTCAATAACATACTTACTGGAGTAATGAAGACTCACTGCAAGAGCAAGTCATACTTAGACTATTTGAGAATCGGACCCAACTCGACTCGACTCGACTCGTTTCATATCAATAAAATATGAGTTTGAGAAAGACCGTGCCTCAGTGAAGGTAAATAGCTAAAAAGTACAGAAACGTGTCTATTCTCGGGCCCGTATCATGTGGATAGGGCCCCCAATTAGGTGCTTCCACAATCATGTTATACGTAAAGGGATAAAACAGATAAAAAGGAAAAATAATTACTTGAATAACTAGAAGAGGAAAAGGTAGATGATCCAAATGGGATTCTTGGGATTATTTGGACTTCCAGATATTAAAGTCGATGGAGAATTAGATAAAGTGATGGAGATTCTTGTGGTGAGATGTTAATGGAGACTAAATTATCAAAACCGTGAGAAAGAAGAAAAAAATAAAGGTGAAGATAAACTATATGGGATAAGAATTGGGTCATCAATATTAATTTTAGGCCAATCTTTGCTTATATATATACCTATTAATCTTATCCATGCCAAGTGCATGCTCCCATTATAAATGATCTTCTATCTATCCCATTATAGTGGTATGACGTGTATTAGATTATGATTTGGTTGAATATGTACTCATACACGTTTAGAATTGGTCCGAACATGTAACTCCATAATTAGTATTAACATTGTTCGTTTTGAATTAAAATGAAAATGTATTTTTCTAATAATATTTGTAGTAACTGGATTTTAATCATTCGATATGACCATATAAGCTTACATGATCAGTATGATATTGTATGTTTTGTATCGACGTATCATAATAAAAATACATGTCGAAAACTGATTTACAACCGGACATTTAATCAGTTACCTTCATCATTTGAATTGGTGTGATTGATTTGGAATCTGTATACTTTTCTACTTGTATTCTGAATAGATAATATGGGATACTCAATATTTGAATTCATAATTATGCAATAGTAATGTGTGTAATATTAAGATAATGGTGTACTAAATACCAAACACTAAACAAATGACAATTTTCATATTCATCCCTCAATAATTGATGTTACCCATAACATGTCTTATCTATCTCCATTCCCTCCCACTCTTCTATCTTTTCTATTTAAACCCAAAAACAAACACTCACAAATAGTTGTTGGCTTCTACTCCCAACTTCCCCATCCATCCACAAGGTAATGATCCTTCAATTTCTTTTAAAATTCTTGAAATGATCTTTGATTCTTCAAATTAGGAGACAAAAATCTTGATTGTATATATTTGTGTTTTGATCAAAACTATGATTGTTGTTACAGAAGAAGAAGTAAAACAGACATGGAACATGAAGTGAGCAAAGACATGAATGTGGAAGTACCAGAAGTTATATCTCCAACATCCGGTGTGGGAGGCCTTAACAGACAAGGTAGTGTCACAAAGCACAGCTGCCTATGTTCTCCGACCACTCACGCCGGCTCATTTCGATGTCGTCTCCATCGTGCCCCGAGCTTCCACCGGAGCAAGAGCATCGACTCCTCCCAGTCGAAAGCCGCCCCGAGTAACGATATTCCTGCAGTCAATGCTCAGTAACTGCAGCAATATGGATGAATAAGATGACATGTTTTGATTATATATCTTGTTCATCATTTGGTTCATATGTATGATGTTTGATATGTATGTATAAAATGGCTATGAAATTACTTCTATACTTCAATATATATTTCTATCACTGAGCTCAATTCTTGAGAACTATTTTCCAGGAAACACATCCAGTTTTTTGACATGATTAAAGCTCAATCTGTATGTTATTGAAACTGATTTTATGGATGATAATAATATGCATGCAGATTTATTCATCAACAATAATTAAGCCTTGAAACAGAAGTAGCATAAAAGAAGCATGCCTTTGTTTTTAACTTTATACCTCTACTTATAATTGAAATCTCCAATTTCCATCATAATGGAACCAGAAAAATATCATTCTTTTGTGTGTAGTTAAAAGGGACCATTGAATAGAGTTAAATTATGAGATACACCAGGCCTTGATAAATTTAAAACAGGGGAAAACAACAGGCCTTGATAAATTTGGAACAGGGAAGAATAAAGTTGGAACCGGGTTTGTGTTTTATGTCTTCTGAGTTCGAGCCTGTAACCATAATAGAGTCAAACTCTGAGAAACAACATGCCTTAATATTTGTTTATACAGGGGAAAATAACAGTCCTTGATTTTCGATTTTCGTGGTTTGCAGTCTAGTATGTGAACTGGCGGTTTGTCCAATCCACAAGACAGCGACTTTCGGTTATAACGCATTTAATATAGATGACAGACCTTGCAATGAAACTGAGAGCAAAAAAGTTAGAAAGCAGTCTTTATTGCCAAGTACAACAGAGATCACACAGGTGTGTTATTGTTGTCCACACATACAAAGTTACAGATAGATACAGGCACATCAGCACATGTTAACTGTTTTCACTTACTAGCCAGTTTCACAATTCTTGTTTTCATAAATGGTAGTAGTATCTTTTAGTCTGGTAAAATCAGCAGATATTGTTATGCGCCACACAAGATTCATCACCAGAATGAAGCTACAATTAATCTTTTGGTCACCATCATCCTTGTGCTGAATGTGGTATACAATCAAGCTACAACATTCTAGCTGGTCCATGAACAAACTTGTGATTTCTACTCGTTCGCGTTTGAGTATTTCAGAATGAACTTTAGACTGCGAAAAATATCCAGCTTGTCACTGGATTCATATACGACCTGATCGATGAACAAATATGTAGAACAAATTCTATAAGAGATTTTTCTGATACATCTAATTTTACAAGTGCACCAAATCTACATTGCACAAAGAGAGGTTCCTAAGCAGAATTTCCTCCCCAGTGTCTCAAACATGTTGATCAACACGCTTATTTCCACGGGTAATTAACAAGAGTTTTGTTCATACTTCATACCTAGTGATTACAAAGAGTTATGCAAAAATCGGAACGAATATAACAGAAGTAGGAATATTTACCCCACAGTAGAAGTTTACACAAAATTTCTCAGTTCTTTTCACTTGCAGTTCTGCTGATAGGCCATAACTTGCTGAACATTCTTTTAGATCTATTGGGAACCGCAGTGAGGGACTTTTTTGAAGATTTTCTATTCCCGTGTGGGAAATCATCATCCAGATCCTCATCTTCAGCCAACTTCATTTTCAGGGTGGAAATATCCGATTTTGGGGACTTTAGACCTGAAATGCTCCACTGGTCGTCTGGTGCAGTTTTTGATTGATTGCTGCGAGCAGCTAATAAAGCTTTTATGTTGCTTGGCAACTCGGTTGCTTTCCCGCCAGATGTTGCAGCTCGAGCTTGCTCAAAGAAGAGGACTTGAACTACTACCCTTAAAGGCAGCATCTCATTTTGTGCAGCATGCATGCACACTTCCACAGATAGCTTTTTGCAGTCTAGTATTCGGCACAAGCGCTTTCTTTCACTCTTATTGAGCTCCGGATGTCCCTGCTAAAGATCATTGAAGTGCTTATGTTTTCTTAATCAATAAAAAGGGAGACTTGTATGTGACATGCAATCCCGTTTCTTAAAGGACTTTTGCATCATCTTGAGACCTCCCAATATTATCTAAAGGACTGAACATCTAAAAGATGATGCTGTCAGGACTGAAGATGACCAGAAAGCCCACAACTAACTGGCATACATGTCACGTATCAAATGCGGCCATGGAAAAATAGCTGGAAACTTGTTTTTTGGACAATCTACAGGTACTTTAAAGGTCGCCGGTAGTCGCACAAATAGAAAGGATAGGAAGATGGTAAAACAAAGACTAGAATCTAATCGGAGGAGGTGGTGTGATGTGATTTTCTTATATCAAGCCTAGCAGTATAAAGTAATACGCCTAGCAGTATGAAATACATGGAAAGAGTTTCCGTAATTACCTTGAGGTAAATATCAATCGCTTTGTAGAGATCATCATGAACAAGCCTAGAGAACTCTGGAATGGCTTCTGCAACAGCAATGAACTTCGACAATGGCAAATTCTTGTCTTTGGCTATCTCTTGGAGATATCTATCCACAAGCTTTGCCACTTTGATTTTCGAGCCATGTGATGCAGAAGAAGATCTCCTGCTCTCTTGAAACAACATATCAACATTTTCAGCCGAACGAGACCTTCTCCTTTCAAAATGCCCTTTACTTCTTGGAGGACTCGTCGGAGGACTTTGCCCTTGTAGCATGAAATGCTCTAATATGACCAAAACAACATCAACATCATAAATCATCTCATTTGTGGAGTACAAACATGGAATTAACAAATCATTCACTGAGGCATCCTCCAATTGCATTCCAGCCCGCTTTGCCAATTCAGATATCGACGATAAAGAAGCTTTTACTATTGAAGCCGCTTTTAACAGTTTCAAAAGAAAACCACAAGAAACTGCATGTTTTTCAGCTGGGAGTAAGCTCACTAGGGATTCTAACATAAGCCTATGCTTTGAACTCATCTCACATTCCTGTTGCTTATCCATACTCACACATTTTGATATATTTGGTAACCAGTGTGATGCATATATTTTTAATGCATCGCCAATGAGATTGGACTGCACTTTCCCACCCGATTTTATGGCTATCATAGTTCTCCAATAAAGGTCAATTCCCAACTCGGCCAAATCCTCAGCCCACCACCCTTTGCTACTACTCGTCGGCTTATTATTCCTATGGCTTTCCAAACCACTACACGACATATCATCCCTTCCTCGTCTTGAATAACTGTGCGAAAGGTTCATCTTTACTGGATGCGCCAAAACTTTATGGACAATCGACTCAATGCACCGGCTAGTTATCCCCAGATCCTCAGACCATAAGGGATAGGCTTTCGTACTCTGTAATGTGACAATTGAGTCCCTCCACCCTTGAAGTATGCAAGAAGTAAAGAAGACATCCAGCTTGTAGATTAGATTACCCTTTTCGACATCTTCGGTCATTTGGAGATATTCAGCTGCACATCTGATCGAAACAATGTTATAGGCACTTAGAGTGATAGTGATGCCATAGCAGAACTTTGCACACATTTCAAACGCCTCAACACCACCAGGAAAATCAGGGAGTTGGACTATTTGGAGGTTTGACGCTTCAGGGCTTTCGGAACATAGACGCTGTAGCCTCACACACTTGGATAACAGGGGAAACTGCATTTCAAACAAATTAAACTAATCAACTGTTGACTTTCCAAATCTAGCAACTATCACTTCACGTTTGACTTCTAATTTGTGTAAAAAAAACATCAAATAATCTATATTTTAAATGTATACATAAATAGAATAAGCCAGACATCCCTCAAATTAGTCGAAATGAAGTTCATTAACATACTGAAGGGTCTTAGTCTTACTGTAAATTAATCAATTTTATTCTCTAGAATCACAAGTTTTGTACTTTTCTATAAACTCTTCAACTGATCTACTCTTTCCAATTCAGCTCCATTTTCTTGGAAATTTGGGACTATCCTTCCATTTTCAACTGATCAATCTCTTTTTCACAATTTTCTCAGCTGTACATGAGCATTTTCAACATATGATGGTCTCTGACTGCAGTAAAACTATCATTTCCTTGGTGTTTTTTTCCCACTTTTGATGGATCAATGAAACAAAACAAATAACATGATCAAGAGACTCACCTTGTGGAGTAGATATCTGGTCCCTTTAACTTGAATAATAAGATCACTTGAAATTTCTGAAGAGACAGACCTAAAATTCAGCAAAAAAACACCAATCTTGATCTTCTTTCCATCAAACAATTAAATATGAAACAATACAAAATGACACTTTATTCAACAGCTAGACTCACAAGGGTAATCACCAATAATATTTACCTTGTAAAAAACAACAAAAAAGAAAGGCAAGATTCATAAATAGAAACAATTACCTGATAGCCTCACTGGTGTAGAAAGTATCAGGCCGAGATCCAAGTTTCATAAACTTCATTTTCTTCTTCTTCAAATTGCTTTCTTTGTTTCTTTGTTTCTTATGTGGTGTATATTTTTGCTTTTGGGTAGTAATGACAAGGGGGAATCACATCACCTACTCAGAATTAGACAAACACTTCTCCTCCAGCTGCAATCAATAGATTTTGTCGGAAACACATCAAACCACAAAATTTTACAACCTCTTCAACAGAATTATTATGCTTCAATAATGACAAAATACAAAATAATAACAGTAAGACAAAAACGAATTATTTCTTTTTGTCAGAAAACACTTAGTTAACTTAAAGCTAAAGAATTGAACAGAATCTTAATTATTTCAAGAACATTGCCCAAAGATTGAACCTTTACTGACCACTATGCAACCAAACTGACTGAAAAAAACAGAAAACACACAAAGAAATTCTCTGCTGATTATACAATCAAGAAAGAAACTAAAAGCTAAAGAAGAGAAGAAATCGTAAGTAATTTCAAGAACATTTCCCAAAGATTGAACCTTTACTGAATACTATGCAACCAAACTGACTCACAAAAAAAATACATGAAGAAATTCTCTGCTGATTATACAATCAAGAAAGAAAACGAAAGCTAAAGAAATCGGAATAAAATTTGAAGAACATTACCTAAAGATTGAAGCTTTACTGCAGTTTATGCGACTAAACTGAACTGACATAAAGAAAACATATAAAGAAATGAAGCAGCCGAGAAATCCTTGTCAGTGAGTCAAATTCTCTGCCGAATTGACACTGACATGCACAGCAAAGGAAAAGATAATCCCAATTCCCAACTCCCAACAAAGCATAAATTTTTAAAGAAAAGATAAAATTGGTGAGATTGGGAAAAACAGAGCAAGTATTAAATGAGAGGAATTGAAAATGTTCAAGGTATATTTCGAATAGAATACCAGTTTATGATTTGTTGGTGGCTACAGAGATAGAAGAGAAGAGAGACAGCGTGCGAGTAATGAGAGAAAGGTGAAGCCCACGTGGTTATGCTGAGCCCACCTTCATGATTGCAATGCCATTTGCCTCAACCATACATACCATTTTTCTTATTTCTTCTTCTTCTTCTACTGCTACTGCTCCACTACTGGTAAATGGTAGAGGTAGAGTGTGTGTGAATGATATCACTGGAAATAAATGGAGGTAAGGTATCAGTATCATACACCACTCACGATGGAAAGGAAAGGAATTTGAGGTGTGTGCAACTTCTATATATACCCGATCGAGATCATCATCAACTGCTACCCAACAAATAAGAATAAAGATAAAGCTAATCGCATTTAATCTCAATGGGCCAACCTTGGCTGTAATGTTTTTATGTGGAGTGATTTCCAGTGAAAAAGTCGGTTTCATCTCTCTTGCACTTCTACACTGGTTCTTGAATTTTTTTTTTTTTGGAACGATTAAAATGACATTATATTAAACTTACAATGAAACGGAGGAACTAGGGGTGTTAAACGAGCCAATCAAGTCGAGCATTTGTTTAATGGATCATTAATCTTCTAAAAAAACACCTGTAGTCATACATTCGCGTAGTTATATATTGTGGTTACAGTTATAATCGTAGACGATGACCACTGCAGTGAAAAATCATGTTTATTGGGTTATCAGGATGACCATGCATAGTACTATTTTTATTTTTATTTTTTTAAATATTTTTTATAACATGTTTAACTTATTCTAAGAGTAGTTGGAAATTGAAATTAATCAAATTATATTTTTAAGACAAGTTTTAGAATTTATTTTATTGAGGTTCAGATACGAGTTTAAAAGTCGTAAAATCTAAAAGAATTGAAATATAATCAACAATTATATCTATTTGTAAGAATGAAAAATTATGTAAACTTGTATAACTTTTATATTTTAAAAATTATAATAAATAAAATATAAAGTACTGGCAAAAAAAATTAAGGCTAATTAAGGAAATCAGCCGTAGGAATAAAGCTCCACGACCGACCGTGGAGATGCCAATGGTAACGGGGTCTAAGACCATCCGCATTGGTGACGAGCCCGTGATGCGTCATCGGGTGGTGACAAATTTAGTGACAAGATTTTGCCGCATTTGTGACACGTCATAAAGACGTCATGAATTTGTTTTCAAAAAATAATTTATTTTTATTTTTTTAAAATCATATTTAACATCTTATAAGAGTGTTTAGAATTTAAAATTAATAAAATTATATTTTTAGAAGTCGTTTTACAATTTAAAGTTTTATCAAGAGAGAAAATGAGTTTAAGATGGGATGATTTAAACATAGTCAAGACTAATCTCTATTTGTAGATCTCGAAGAGACGAATTCGTTAGTAATTTTTATTTATTTTTTACATTTATATTTTTCGAGTTATTCGCGTTTGAAATTGAAAAAAAAAAAACAAGTGGCACCAGCCAAGTGGATGTTGCACCATTTCAATCCCTCATCATTGAATGACGGGGGTGTGTATGACGTGCGCGTGGCGCGTCATCCGAGCAGCATTGCACGTTGAGGCTTGGTGACGAGCTGCATCGCAGCTCGTCTGAGAGATTTGCCGGGCACCCCTTTACTAGTTAGGCGCTAGTTAACTCTAGTTGCAACCTACCTGCCTTTCTCCCCAAGTGAGCCTACATGATCCATCAATTTGCCTTAATTTGTTCATATCATTCCTATTTCACTTATAAAAAAATTTCACCCCGTCGACTTAACTTTCATTTAAAAATGTAAAGAGTTAAATGAGATCACAACTATATTTAATTGTAAATGCTCACAAAATAACATTATTTTTAAAAAATATATTTTTAATTACGAAACCAATATTGTTACCAAATCTATCTCAAAATAGTTAAGTGGACAAGCATTTAATGAATTGATGGTGAAGGACTAAGTAGCATGTAGGTAACGCTACCTCTCCATGAAAAGAACGAACGTGAGTTTGCAAGGTGAAAAACGACATAATTGTGATAATGAGTGAATTATTCAGTCAGCAAATTGATATTAAATTATAAAAAAATTAGATTACATAATTCAAGCTTTAAGTTGTGTAAAGATCATTGTTTAAAAAACATGATGCAACACTCGTATTAATTTCACCCTCGCTGTAATTTGTTTGTCATCTATAAATTTTATTATTTTAATTATGATAAATTAGGGGTTCATTTGTGTGTTTTGAACGGATTTTTTTCCATTTTAATAAGTAAAATTTATAATTAATGCTCAATCTAAAACTTAAAAAGTATAAAAATTACTTATAAGTCATTAATATCGTAACTATTTCATTTACAAAAACTTACTTTCGAAATGGTTAAAAGAAAAGTGTAGCTGGAGTAGAGATGAAGCAACATAAATATGCCCAACCGTCGACCTATATATCTAGCTAGCTAGGTGATCTCCAAAATCTTGAGTATGAGCATGCTGCAGGTTCTTCTATGTTCTAAATTGGGACCCGAGAAATTATTGGGAATTATTACATTTAACTCATCCAGGTATGTAGTACTACTACTTTAACCTTATGTACGGGACCATGAACATTATTCATCAAATTGTGTTGTTTAGTCCGTGTTCTCCTCAATTGAGATTTATTGAACTGGATTGATCTAAATTGAATTAAAGTATAAATTATAACTAAACCGAAGGAGTGAGGGAAGGGAAGATCGACTGATACTCTCTACGTGGGGAAACTCTCTTCGATTTTCTCTCTAATTTATTGATCTCCATAAAGATCCTGATGAGGTTGTGGGAGGGGGAGGGATCACCTTATACTATAGGCAGGAAATTGACTTCGATCTTGATCTCCATGACGGGCCAGACATGCAGGTGGGGTCTGCCATATATTCTCTAGACGGAAAAACTATCTTATACCTTCTCTCTACTTTCTTTATCCATAACCGGTCCGGGGGAGGGGGTTGTGAAAAAAAACAATAGCATGTGAAATTACGTTTATAGAATAATAATTTTGTGTATTCGTTGGGGTAATGCATACCACCGCAGAGTTGTTGTGAATCTGAGGGTGGTAAAAACAATCGTAACATGTTAAATTGTTGTCATATAATATTTATTTTTTGTATATGGTGGGGTGATCACTTAACACCGTGAAATTGTTGGGAATAAACCTATTAATTGTGTTGTATACTATTGTATTCTATTTTTTTCGATTTTTAAGGGACATAATTATGACATAAACAAATACATAATATTGGATAAAGAAGGACTACAAACCGACATACCATGACCAACGTTATTCACATAATGACTACTTCATTTTCTTTAATAATTTATTTTATTATCCTTTTTCTTATTTATTATTAAAAACAAATTATACCGTTGCATAGTTACGGGATAGTATTAATTAATATAAAAGCTGGATAACAATAGTTAATATGAAGAACGAAACGCAGCTCAGTTGGTAAGATGCTTCAATTTTAATTAATAGATTTGGAGTTCGAGTCACCCTTTAATCTTTAAAAAAGAATAGCTAATGTGAAAGGTTGATGATGTAGCTCAACTGATTAACTTATTATTGGGTTATTAGTTCGATTTGCAGTGTGTATAGAATTGTATTTTAGTGTCTAAAAAAAGGCGAAAACGAAAAATCATTTTACTCTTCCTCCATTTAGTTGGGCATTAATTGCATGCAAAACCAAAGTCTTGCATGTTGACTCGAGCTTGTATGATTAGATAAATGTCAACAAAGTATATTAAAATAATACTATTCCAAAAAAACTTTTGACAAATTTCTCAAATTATTTTAAATATTTTATACTTCATAATTCCTGAAAATAAAGAATAAGTCTTCAAAATAATCCTAAAACATTTCTATGTATGTTTCAAGAAGCCAAATTATAATCCTAAAACCTTAATAGCTAGCTAGGCGGACGAAGTGGATCGGTACATAAGTGAATTATTATAAGCACATAGTTTTACATATTATTTAAGG
Source organism: Plantago elongata (assembly GCA_036897095.1). Taxonomy (NCBI): domain Eukaryota; kingdom Viridiplantae; phylum Streptophyta; class Magnoliopsida; order Lamiales; family Plantaginaceae; genus Plantago; species Plantago elongata. Next base: position 21,006 of record JAYMSP010000612.1, on the reverse strand, counting down.
GATATAATTATACAATTTCAAAAGCAAATTAGTATGTATAAAATACAAATACACAATAGATTGAAATTGCATTGTAAATGATGAGACATTTGTGACTTGTGATTGGTAATCGATAGTGCTAGAGAATTTGATTTGGAGCAGACCGATTTGTACGTTAGGGACAGATTGGATAGAATTTAAATGATTTTTTATAACTAAATTGAAATTTTTACATATAAAATATTCAGTTTAAGTGAAAAAATGATAGCTCCAATGATATGACAAACAGTTAGTTTAATTAATTTCTCGAATATAATATCTAGAAACAAATTAAAACCTTGGGAAAGCTTGCCTTCATTCAATCAATTTCCACTCATTGCCACAGTTTGAGACAGTCAACTTAAGCACAAACAAACTTTTGAATATATGGATGATTGAAATAATTTAAGCATAATCTTTCTTTAGTGCGCATGATTTTCCACAACAATACCAAATCACAAGACCCCCATCAAAATTGATACTAGTCGGTCCGTCCCTTTTTCTCTAAACCACAAAAATAATCACAAAACAAATACAGTACTATATATAGAGCATACAACGAAAAAAATACCTCCATGATATATATTAATTCACTTCTCCGAACCTTTACTTTTCTTATATATATTTATGTAATTTTAGTGTAGCATTTTTGTTATTTATTGTGTATGAGATAGTTTTTATTTTCCTTTTGTAGTCATGTAATGAGTAATGTAATATAAAAATGTATGATACAACAAAAATGATAAAAGTTTAAAGTTTTACGGGTGGATTCCATACAAAAACATGCATTAGTTGGACAATCTAACCACAATCAATGATGCTACTTACTATTTTGAAGATTGTGATACGCTGTCGGAAGTTCTGCTTTTCTTTGTAAGATCGAGCGCTTGTTTACTCTATTAATTCTTCCATTAAAATACCAAAAGATTTTGCAAAAGATGTTAGGCTAGGAATTTTTTCTTTCTCGCATGAAACTACTTCAGTTCAATTTTATTCAGTTCAGTTTAGTTAAGTTCAGCTCTACTTAATTATAATATTACTATACTTCAGTTTCATTCAGCAAATTTCAGTTGAAGAGAACCAAGACTTAATCGTGACTTGTGAAACATTTTTTTATCATCTCAGTGCGATTACCTACATATTTTAAATAGTTTTTTTTGTTTTTTGAAAAAGCTAAGGTTACAACTACTTCCACATATACAAACACACATCTTTATTCTTAAACCACCTTATGCCTTCACAAGGAATCGAACTTTGCACATCCTCCTTACAACTCCAATTACATTCTACTGCACTAACTTATACCTCCCACAGGTTTTAAATATGGATATAATCTTACTATGATGCATTCTTCCTTTTTATAAATTTATCTGTGATTCACCAAAACAATCAATTTATAGAGAATAATGACACACCAAAAAGTGTATAATAAAAGATAAATGTTGGTTTGTTAGACTAATACATCAATGAAATATGATTAATGATTAATCAAGACGAGTCTAATTCTCATGCCTGAACCCACAATGGATCGGTCGGGATAGGATGATGAGAAAAGTTGTGAAAAGTAAAGGGTAAAGCACCTCCTCCTTCAAGAAGATTTTACTCAGTTTACAATTATGAGATTGAAATTTCCAAGTTCTTGTTGGCATAGCAAGAACCTAACGTAGTGCTTGTTATATCTGCAGCATGCAAGCATACATCCTATGTCTTGGCGCAATCACATAAAGTCTAACAATGACCAGGCATCAACGCGTTGTGCATCTTGCCTCAAATAATGTATCAATCTTGTGTCCTTTCTAGGGTTACTCTTGAAAAATCTTAATCAATCGTATAAAATTTGTCTGCACCCAAAAAAATCTAGATCTCTAATCCGATATAGGTGGCCATGCATAATACGTGTTAGTTCGTTGTGCACATTGTTATAATATACTGTCACAGTAGGGTATTCACATTTATAATTTACGATTTCATGTTGTAGTGTTTCTAAAAAACGTTTTACATATATGTAGTAGGTTTATGTGATGTATTGTTATACATACATATATATAATATAATATTTTATGATTATAATATATATAAAAACTGACTCGTAGGTGCTTTTACACCCTCGTAAAAAGAAGGAAGTACTGTCAGTTACACTGCATGACTGCAAACCCTCCTAGATGACATCTTTAGACTCATGGTCATGAATATCGTAGGGAGTTCAAGAGCAAACCATGTATACATGTTAACCATCGTAAGTCAATCGACTGGTCTTTAAAAATATTTTTGGGAATCGAATTAGGTTTATTTTTTTTGGGACTTTTATCCATCTTGATTTGTATTTATATATTTCAAATTTTGATATATATACTCCTACTTGGATGGTGACTTTTGATAATTGGTTAATGAATAATTATTTATCTTTGGAAAGAGAAATCATTGAAGTATATGAAGGAGTGATTGGAATAAAATTAAAACCTTATCTAGTTGTGTAAAACTTTGTGTTTTAAGGTATTTTTACGTGTATTTACTCCGATATTTTAAGTTAAAGTTCTATATCAATCACTCTCGTGAGAAAGACAAGAGTGGACTAATTTTTCAACTCCGAACCTTGAAAGTAAACTGTCATGCATGCAATTAGCATGGCATTTCCAATGTTTTTCGACAAACCGGGGGTAAAACTGGAAGAGAGAGTTGATGGTGGGATACAATTGGATAGGCACCATGACTCACAAAGGTGTGAATAGTCTCAATCCATGTCTTGCAACGGGGTTACCAAACGACATATGGGCCCAAATTTCACGGTTTCTTTAAATAAGAGTAGGCCCTTTTTAATCTGTTGGTCCAAAGGGCTCGTAAATATCAATTGGGCCAAGACAGTTCGTGTTCTTACCTAAAAATGGTGGAAATCCGAGTGTGAAAATTCAGATTATTTGTCACACCACTTGACTTCTCGAATGTTAATAGAGTCGAAAATATTAAAGCCAATCAATAGACTTTTAAGTAATTGAATTATTGGACAAGAATTATTGAAATCATAAATAATTGTTGCACTAGAAGTTGATGACACAACGAATCTATGACTATGTAATAAACTGTATGTGACATACGATAATGACACTAATGATCAACTTGCAAAATCGATGGAAGTTTAAAGTTTAAACCCTAGATCATGCGATCAATAAATATAAACTGAGGTTAGAAAACAAAACAAAGATTCCTAACCTAGGTAATAGGGGCGTATTAATTTTATTATTGTACTTGAAAAGTCGGGTAAAATCCAACTATTTGCATAATTGCAAACCCTGCGTGTTTCGAGTAGGTTAATTGACCTAGTACGTACGATGGTACCATTTATAATGACCCAACTCCCAGCGTGCTAAAACGGTTTCCATTGGTTGGACCAAGACTCGTCCCAATGGTTAAGGCGATGTTATCTGTCTCTTTGTCGGAGCCCCGACATATTTCATTTTGATCGTCCGTATCGTCCATTCTAACGCGTGGGTCATCATGTATACGTTTCCACCTCCAAGCTAGCTATTCCGGACAAATGTAGAGACATATACACATGGCGCTGAATTGGAGAATTATTGATGCAATTTAAAGTTATTAAGGTGAGTTGTCTGGCCTGCCAGAAATCTGTAGCAGTAGTCTGTGTCTCGAAATATTTTGTATCTATGTAATATCATTTTTGGATTGATTGTTGTGTATTTTGTAGGGGCCTTGCACACATGCAAACTTAATGGATGTGTCATGTATGTCTTTTGTTTTTGTGCCTGGGAATATTGAGTTGCTCACATCCGCATGGTGGGTAGGGTGTGGTGTGGTATGGGGGGTAGGGGTGGTGAAGAGCACTACTGCACATATCTTAGTTGTGTAGGTAGTGAAGTAACAACTTTTGTTAAGGAATAGTCCCTCTCATATGTTATTAAGGCAATGGTCCATCTTTCTCCCCACTTTGGTTGCATAATTTGGCTCTTCTAACCCTATTACTTTGTGGGTACGGAGTATATTGACAATTTTACCTCCTTAGGTTCGATCATATTATTCTTAACATCTACTACACGACAATTTAGATTAAAGTCGATTCCAAACATAGCCATGTGATGTGTGGGTAAAAAACTCAGGTTAACAAATGAGGTGCATAGTGTTGCTCCATATTTATACCATATTGAACTGCGTTTGAAAATTATGCTAATAGCGCTCCATGTGTAGAAAAAAAGTTATGAGGTTGCAATGCTTCGGTCATTCATATAAAATCTTTGCTCAGGCATGGTGAACACGAGGAGTTGAGACGACACCAACGGATTCGAGATGTTAGTTGAGTGAATGTTTAGTGGTCTTTTGTCCCCTTGGTGTGGTGGGGGGGGGGGGGGGGGGGGGGGATCGGTGACTGAACTTTCTTAATGGAGCTTCATAAAACACTGGATGAGTCCTAAGCACTCATTAGGAACTCCATAAACATTGGATGAAGCTCGTTGGACTTGTTTGGTGTGAAGCTTGTAAGTGTGAATATAAGATGTTCTCTTGCAATAAAACATGATTATAAGATACTGCGATATGTGAGCATTGTCTAAATCGACTAGACATTATAAATTTTGTGGTTTATAATAGTGTATAAATACGGCTAAAGCAAAGTTTGAGAATTAGGCGAGGTTCAGTTCGTCTTAGTTTACTTAGTGGGTTCGTTTCAGTTGATCTTGCCTAATTGGTTTATGGATAACTTAGTTAAGTCCTTGTAAGGGAATAATATGGGTAGAGGGTTTCATAGCGTCCAAGGAGGTCGTTGCTACATCACTCAGCCTTATGATGTGTTGGAGTCTATCACTATGTCACGTGGGCTGTCACAATGGCAAGTTCCGTCACAACAACGGGTTCCGTCACAATGACACTTCGACCCTAAATACCTGAAACAACGGGAAGAGGTTATACCCTTTTGGTCCGGTCTGTCTAAGACAAACCGGAGTACAGGTTATACGTGTTTCAGGTTGAAAGATCGTTGTCTCAACCTTCAAAGTCTAGAGATTAGATTATTAGTTAGTAGTTGCGTACCTTAATGAGGAGTAAATGAGCTCTATTTATAGTAGAATTTCGCCGGAGTTCTGGGTCTAACACGCCGGACCCTGGTCGACCTGGAGGGATGTCGACACGTGTCGTCGGGCGGTGGAGGCGCGTGGTTCTAGTCCCATTGATAGTGACAAGTGTTCTTAGGGAGAAAAGGTCATGTGCTATACTAGAGTTGCGACGGCCTTCCCGAAATATCTTCACCAAGAGTAATGGAGTTCCATAGTTAGGCCGACCTCTCTGGCCCGGGGCCAGACTTGACTCTTCCAGAGACGGCCCCAAAGCTATTTGTGTAGAAAAACTGCTGGTTCTTCTTTGTCATTGATTCACGGCCGCTTGACCCTGCTCTAGAAAGGACGGACTGTAATGTACATATCAGTTTATATAATCATATAAATACGAGTATATATATATACTCTCGTTGGCACTGTGATCACGTAATTATTCTTTTACGATTTTACCAACATAACTCAAAATTACAAACATATTATGTTACATACTAGCGCAATTAGAAAAATGTGTCATATAGGGATAGTGCAGCAGTGACATAGTTAACCTCAAATTTTAAGACAAAGTTGAATTTTCTGATAACAGTTAGTATTTGACAATGATTAATCTTATCAACTGTTAAACTATGCTTTTGCTTTATGATCTTTTGTGGGTTTCACTTTTACTAGCTTGTTTGTTGTATTCAACCGGAGTTATTATTAAGCAAACCTTTGTTGTTTGTCAAAGATTCGCGTGCACATTATTAACGCATGGATGGGCATGTTGAGTGCGACATGACCGTGAGAAGGTGGTGTAATTTTCTTGGTTTTCACTGTAACAATTTACTTTTTCAACTTTGTAGAAGAAGATCGAACAAATCAACTAAATTGACTCATCATCAAACATCACACAAACAATGATTAAAAGTGACAAACAGACAAATCCAATCATAATAAAGTTGATTCTCATCTAATCTCATGGTTTAACGTGAAGAGACTCTACTAATTACACTTTAGCAGGCGTGTCAGCTTCAGATTCGATCCAAGCATGAAGCACCAAACCTCAAGTTGAGTCCATTTCGGGACATGTCACATTTCGAGTTTTTAAGCCATCTAATTATACAAGCCCGTTACAAACGGTACGGGCCTATTAAACAGCTGGGCTAGTTCAAATCGATCCATCTAGCAACGATGGGCTTCTTTGTAGGCCTATTTCTTACGAATTTGGTACGGTGAGTGTAAATAATATAAAATGTAAATGATACATCAGTCGTTTTTTAATTATTAATTTCAATAAGGTATCGGACCGTAAGTCATCCTTTGGTATGAGGGATAACCCAAATGGGCCTGTTTTGGGCTCATTCATATTGGATTTGGCAAATCCCTTGTTTGTGTTATTTAACAAGTCAATTTGAGAATTTCGTTCATGAAACTCGGCTCGAGCTATAATAGAGTATGAGCTAACTTGTTAATTAAAACAAAATGATTTTTCAAGTTTAAGTTAGAGTCATGATAAGTATTCGAGCTTGACTTTTGATTTGAGTTCTAGGCGAGCTCGTAAAATATATATTTTTTACATAATCAATCGAGTTTAGTTAAGTATCAATGAGTCGAACTCTATTCAGCTAGTAACAAAATAAGCACAAAGTTAGAATGAGTTTGACACGACTAAGTTATTAAACGAGTCGAATTTTTAATAAGATTCGACTCGTATAGAAGCTATAACTGAACATCTCTATTGATTGATAATTACGGGTTATTAGATCATGCCGCATTAGCATCATATGGTCAGTGCCAAGTATTCCACCCATATGCACAGGTGATTAATAATCCATGGCCCATTAGTCACTTCAATGGTCATCTTCATCTTACCGTAGCTCCCTCTTGACTTGCACCAAGAGACCATCCTGTATCGTCTTCTTGAGTTGTTCAGCGGCCCACACACAACAAGAATTACTTATAAATCAAAAAACATGAAAATCTCGTAATATCTGAGAAAGTGAATATTTTTTACAACACGTATTTTACTCACTCTTTATCCTCAATCGATATAAAAGATGTGGTATTACATTTTATCCACTTAAATTACTTGACATTCACATCGTACATTTAGATGCGGTAGCAACAGTCTCGATCCAATACTACTTTCTATCAACCAATCACCATTCGATCTAGATCTTACACTTTGGACATAATCTCACTAACTTTTAACTGACATATGATGCGGGTAAGTACTAGATGAGTAGAAGCTGCAGCCATCCGGGTGAGTGTCATCCTTATGGTATAGAAGGTTAGTTCATATATGGGCTCTCTCACCCATTTCAAGCCTACAGAGCAATTTTATGGTCCCGGAACGAAGAGCAAGTTGGGTCTATGGACCATTTCGAGAAACCATCTACTTATTAGAGAAAGAAGAGTTCACCGAAAGAATCTAATTATACACATTCTAAAAATAGTAAAATAGTACATTCACTAACTAATTTAATATTCGCATTATACTAAAAAGTATCTCCACTAACTAAAATTTTTTTACTAACTAATTTAATATTTATATTATAATAATAAATAATGAATTGTATTAAAAATAATGTCGACTTAATATTTTACGGGATGGAGAGAGTATCAACTGGTATCAAATATTAGGAATGAATGAATGATGCCTAGTGGTCTGTTTCAAATGTAAGAATTAATATTACAATAACTTGCTCTATATATTAATTTTCAATCTTCTGAAAAATGAAAGTAATTTGTAATCCATATCATTGTGAGTACCAAGACTTGATGCAAGGATGTCCAAGTCAAAAAGTCGGATGATATTTCTGGCAATTTGCATATGAAAAAAATAAAAAAGACAAAACATACTACTACTAGCACTAATGATTCTAAACCAATAACTAATTGGCTAGATAATGACTTACCTAGAGTGATTTAGCTTGTGAAATGTCAACGGCAAGAACATCTAATTTCAACATCTCTAATCTCCATCATCACTTAATCGTAGTTGTATTAGATAGACCCGTCCCATATAATGTGGAGAATTTTGAGAATCAATGTATTTGATACGTTTAACGGTGAAAATAATACTTTTTTCCAATATCGAAATGAAATTTTCACTTTACATTTTAATACCTTTAAATTTCAATTATTCATTCTTAAAATACATTTTAGTGACATCCTAAACAGGTGGTATTCTTTATATTTGCAACTTTATTCACATTAAATCTACATTTCTTGTTCATTCAGAGTAAAAAAAATTATTATAAAATTAAGTTGGTTTATTTGTGACACTTATAACACTTTTTGTGAAATATATTAAATCTGTAAAAGAAAAATTGCTCTAGCATTATAATTTTCGCTCTGACATTATCATTTGCCTAACAATACTCCCTCATCTTTATCGCTCATGTATAATTTAATATAATACCAATTATATTTGCACTTTTTTAATGATGTTAGAGAGAGTATCTCACTCAAAAAATTAGTAATGAAATATAACAAATTATACCACTAAGGGAAGTGAATTTATATGGTTTATGCCTTCTGGTTTTGAAGCTGTAACAATTAATTTAACTTCCGTGATTTGCATCTATTACATTAGCTCGAGAAGTTTAATTACACGGTGCACACTTAAAAAGTAATGACTGTGAGTTTTCAACATCATTTAAAAAGAAAAAATATAGAATACTCTAATGTAATGACAATCACGTCCCATGCCATTTTGTGAATAACAAAATAAGTTAAGTTAAGTTTACCAACATAAAAGGTAATAGAGAACCCTAGTATCCAAAATGAACAATTTTTTTTATGTAACATGAGATTGGCTAATTATAATACACGTCGCAATGTACTTATAGTACATCTTTTAAAATTAGACAAGTGTCGCGCTTTTAATATTAAAAAATAAAATTTTAATAGTTTAAGTAGTTTAAATAAATTTTAAAATACAAATTACATGAATTTACAAAGTTCATCCCTTAAAAAAAATTAAATTAAAATTAAATCATCGTCGGAGCTCCGGTTAAGCAATGACCGACGACCATAGAAGCTCACGAAATGTCACCTCCGACAACTTCGCCAGAAGCTCGAAAGGTGTGGAAGCTTTTTCGAGCTTCCATGGCAGTCGACCTGCACATTTACATCTTCCATGATGAATTCGCCATGCATGGAAACTCGAGACTCGCGCTTCCATGGTGTGGATATGCCATTTGCAGTCTCGAGCTTCCATGGAATATCTGCCATGGCAGGTTTTGCAAATGGCGGATCCACGCCATGGAAGCTCGAGGATCCGCCATTTACAAAAGATCGAGCTTCTTGCCATGGCCTTGACCAGCATGCAGAAGGTCGAAAGCTGTATCGAAGCTCCGGCGAAGTTGTCGAAGCTCCGGTCTTTTTTTTTTTTAAATTATTTTGTTTTTTCTTATATGCAAAATGGGATGTTTTGTGAAACTTTTAATTATTGTCGGGTTGATTTTGAATTTTTTAGGTATATTTTGTTAAGATTAAAATATAAGGGATGTATAAGTAAATAAACCTAATAAGATATTTTAAAATAATGCGATGTCGTACTATCTTATTATGATACAGTGCGACGCCTTGCCGTATTAATAAAAATTAAAGGGTTGCGATTCAATCTTGGGTTGATGTAATTGTGTAGATTGTAGTACTAACAATAGTACAATACGACAGTACTATTTTTAACCATGTCCAAAAGATAAATTCAAAGACTCCACAATTTTCAATACCAGTCAAAATTTAAGTAGAAGTTCAAAAATAATTCAAAATCTTGAAATCTTACATACATCAGATAAAAAACGTCTCTCATATTTCAAATTTTACATTTTTACTAGTCGATTTAAACTTCAATCGAGGTCGGAATATTGGGTTCCAAACCAAACCCCCACTCATAGTCATAATAGCTGGTAGAATTAGGAATGGGGTAGAAGACAAGAGAACCAAACGGCTTCCTTTCTTCCATTCCCTTGTAATCTTTACAACTGCCAATCTTTCACTAGCCACCACCATCCTGCAATCCTCCTAGTTCTCCTCTTGTTTCACAAACAACTTCCGGCAAGTTTTAACCTTTCCATATAAAATACTTTTTCCTTTTGTTGATTCCAAGAAATTCTTGTTTTTTTGGTGTCATCATAAATAGAAAATAAATATTAGGGTTCTTTTTTAATTATATTTCTACAATTTGTTCTTCATCAGCATCAGGTCTCCTATTAGTCTACTACATGCCCTTCTTCTCTTTCTGACCCACCCTAATAAATCCCTTTTTTCTCAAGGATACAATAAAATACAACCATTTTCTGTTACATTTTGAGCTGATCTTCGCTTTAGGGTTTAGGGCATGCTGATTCTATCCAGATTTTGGGACAAGGTGTGTGCGATGGCAGAAGGTGGATCTCATTATTGCTCCAAAAAGACCGATGATATTTGTGGCGGTGCTTGCGACGAGGTATTTCATTCTCTCTTCAATTGCAGTTAATGTGTGTTTTGAGTGGAAAAGGTGAGATTTTTAATGCTTGCTTTCAACTGATTGGGTTGGATTCTGAATTCTGAGGTCAGTTTGGAATTTTCATATTGTGGGTTTTGTTTAGCTTTTATGTTGCTTTGATTTGGGGGTGAAAAGCTTCAACCTTTGGGTTCTGGGTTTGCTTGCTGCTAAAGAGGGAAAGTTGGGATTTTTTTCTGTTTGGACTAGCTGAGGATGCCATTTCAGTATTTAATGTGGTGAAATTGGATAGATCAAATTCCTACTCCACTGTACATAAGTTCCTTTTTTTGGGAATTTTTGATAGATCCTGTGCCTTTTCAAGAATTTTCTCTGTAGCTCTTTTTCTCTTTTGGTTAATATACTTCATTTTTTCATCTGTTTGTACTGTTCAGGTGTTTATTATATGTGTTTCTCCTGAATTCTCTCTTCTTTGATTGGTATGTATAAGCTGAAATAAATGGAATAATTCGAGCCTGGCAAAACTCATTCATTTATCAGGCATTTGATTGCAATTTGTTGGGTATGTGGGTGTGTTGTAGTGGTATGTAACAGTTTATCTGTTGGAGGTAATATCTAGTCCATTTGGTTTGTAATCCTTCTATATTCTCTCTCAAGCAGAAGGATTCAGTACGGGCGATGAGCATATCAAGATTAAAATGTATTCTAAGGGGGCTCGATATAAAGGCATTGATCTTCCTGTTCATATTGGTTCCAACATGCCTCTTTGTTATATATGTACATGGGCAGAAGATCACTTACTTTTTGAGACCCCTATGGGAAAAGCCCCCCAAGCCTTTCCATGAAATACCTCATTTTTACCATGAGAATGTCTCCATGGAGAATCTCTGCAAGCTTCATGGTTGGGGGATCCGTGAGTTTCCGAGGCGTGTTTACGATGCAGTATTGTTCAGCAATGAGGTGGATTTACTTAAAGTCCGATGGAAGGAGTTACACCCATATGTGAATGAATTTGTCTTGCTCGAGTCAAATTCAACATTCACTGGACTACCAAAGCCTCTGGTCTTTTCTTCTGTTCAAGATCAGTTTGAATTTGTTAAGCCACGCTTGACCTATGGTCAAATACCTGGTAAATTCAGGAAAGGTGAAAATCCGTTCATCGAAGAAGCTTATCAGAGACTATCCTTGGATTATCTTCTGAAACAAGCAGAAATTGAAGATGGTGACTTGTTAATTATGTCTGACGTGGATGAAATACCAAGTCGGCACACTATTAATCTCTTAAGATGGTGTGATGACATACCTCCTATCCTCCACCTTCGTCTGAAGAACTATCTCTATTCATTTGAGTTTCTTGTTGATAACAACAGCTGGCGAGCCTCAGCCCATGTTTACCAATCTGGAAAGACAAAATATGCTCACTATCGCCAGTCTGATGTAATTTTGGCTGATGCTGGTTGGCACTGTAGCTTCTGCTTTCGCCATATCAGTGAATTTACGTTCAAGATGAAAGCTTACAGTCATGTGGACAGGGTCAGGTTCTCCCATTTCTTGAATCCAAAAAGACTCCAGAGAGTGATTTGCAAAGGTGCTGATTTGTTCGACATGCTTCCAGAAGAGTACACTTTCAAAGAGATAATCGGAAAAATGGGACCTATTCCTCATTCATACTCAGCCGTTCATCTCCCTGCATATCTGTTGGAGAAGGCCGATGAATTCAAGTTTTTGTTACCTGGGAATTGCTTAAGGGAGAGTGGTTGAGTTTGATAGAAGGAATGTAGTGTGTGCTTTCTGTATAGGTCGGCGGCTCTGTCTCCCCATGGACTATTGATGACTGAGGTGTGTTGCTTTTATGACATCGCCAATATTTACATCATTCTTTTACAGTGCTATGGGGGGGGGGGGGGGGGGGGGGGGGAACTGGAAACAATTCTTGGCTTTCTGGAGTGAGTTTGTATATACTTTTGTTTTATTAGAGTTGCTTTTCATGTGAATGGAGTTAGCCATGACTCACTGAAACATGTATTCGGGGGTGCTTATTGTTCGTACTAGTGTAACGTGCCTGGTGTTATGCACCCCACCATAAGAGGTTCATTGCTTTTCCTGATGCTAGGAAGTTTTTGATGTGGGCTAATTCGTCTAATTGATGCAGTTTATGAGTCATTGTACTGAACTTGCTCTGCTTTCGATTCTCTCTTCTTTCTTTACAAGGTTTATCTTTACGAAGAACTGTGTTTGTGGCTCAATGCCCTCGAACCAGTTATTTGTTAAGGTCAAGGTCAAGTGAAGATAGAATCTGATGCCTTTCAATAATATATGGTCTTGATGAATTGTTATTTGTTCAAAGTTGGCATGTCTTGTAATATCCTCAAGAGGAAGATAATAATCATTGACAATTTGACAGCCACTTATGTGCAATTCTTGACCATATGACAACTGTCCTATTCTTCCTATAATTTCCAGATACTGAAAATATAATTAGTTATTTGGAACTTGATGAACAAGCTGGTAAGTTATCATTTAACAGCATGTGGGTATCTGGTAAAGAAATAATACTCAATTTGATTCATTATCTTACAATAATTTCACTAGCACAGGTGTTCAATCAGAATAATAACAAAGCATTGTGTTGAAACAGCATCATGTTTATTCTTCATATTCCTATCTTATTGTGATGAATGTGAAATACAGGTCCATACTTGCTCTGTATTTCTTGGAACAGAGGTGTGGTAGATCAGTATTTTCATGTTTTCACCCAAAGTTGTTGAAAGCCACAGAACATAGAACATGTCAACTTGTATTTTCTCAAATCTAGACAAAATTATGTATCATGTCTTCACAAGCCACATACTGCTGCTTGGATTTGTGATCATGGGTCAGCATCCTGGTTTCAAAATATGTCTAGGATTGATTCTTACCAGACCGAGATCTTTCAGAACTTGTAATACATACTCAAAATTTATATTTAGGGAAAATGTTGATGTGTTGATGTATTATTCTTGATGATTTCAACACCCACTGTGTTGAAAGTAGAACCAAGATAAGAGGACCCATAATTGACAGTAACATCATCAAGTTGGAGAATCAATTTCTAACAATTAACTCAATGGAATTCCATTGCCAAATCACAAACTAGCAGTATCAAATTTAATGCAATGTGAACATCATGTATGGGAAAGACAAGAATCGGATTCAATCTTGATCAAAATGGAATCATCAGGTGACCTATATTAACCATCAACCCCAGAACTCAAATCACAACAACAATCTGCAAACAAACAAAGAAAAACAACTTAAACTTCAAAATGCAGATGTATCCGGCCTATAACCAGGACTACTACGAGGAGGCAGACTACTCGAGCAAGGATGCGTTTCAGTACAACAGCAGCTCCGGGATGAAGGCTGATCATTATCCTACACCCCCAGTCCACGGCTACCAGCAGAACTTCGATAAGCCCAGCCATGGTGCTGGTGGTTATGGAAGCCAGGATCACAGCTTCGACAAAACTGGGCATGGTTTTGGAGGCCATGATCAGATCAACTTAGACAAGTTCAGTCATGGTGGATATGGAGGCTATGAGCAGAACTTTGATAAAGTCTCTTATGGTTATGACGCCCAGAACTTTGACAAGATGACTCATGGCCAGCCGAACTTTGATAAGGGGTCTCATGGTTACCCAGGCAACGGTCACAACTTCGACAAGATGTCTCATGGTCAAGCGAACTTTGATAAGGTGTCTCATGGCTACCCAGGCAACGGTCACAACTTCGACAAGATGTCTCATGGCCCACAGAACTTTGACAAAGTTACTCATGGCTATCCAGGAAGCGGTCACAACTTTGACAAAATGTCTCATGGCCAACCGAATAACAAAATGTCTGGTAGTTTGGCAGCCGGTTTCAATTTGAGCTTTGACAAATTCAAGCTGGGAGGAGGAGGTCACAATGCTCCTCAACACCAAGCGAGCCATTTCGAGAGTGGAAATGACTTCTATGGCAATGGAGGCAACCAACAACATGGCACTCCTGGCTATGGTAATAAATTCGGGAGCGGCAAGCCTCATAATTATGATCAGAGTGGAGGATATGGGGTTCACCATGGATCCCCCGTTCACATGGGAGGTCATCATGGGTCTCCGATGCCCATGGGAGGCCATCGCCCCGTTGCACCTGTGAAAAAGGGGGCTACTCCAACTTGGAACTTCAAAGGCATTAGTGACTTTTGATACTGAGCCTGCACTTATCAGACTATGGCATTTGTATTGTTTAATTTGAGTCATGTATTGTGTTAAAGAGTGATGCATTAGCACAAGAACCTCTTTGAATAAATACTGAAGGCACCAAAATAGAGTGGAGCTACTACTGGCGTTACAGAGTGATTTAAAGAAATACTAATTAATAAGCATGTATGTATCTCATTTATGTTATACTAGTGAAGTTACTTGCATATGAATAATCTTTTGTGGCTTCATTCTTAAATCATTATAGTGAATTTTATGTAAAAATAGCTGATTGTTCTTCTGGTTGGGACAATGATATCTGATCTTGTTTTGCCAAATTCTATCCGGTTGACACTTTTGTTTCTGCAAGTAGAATGATACGTTTCCTTTGTCCAGTAATGTTTCGAGGTATTCACGGTGTATGGTTCAACTCGTTATGATTCGTTAAAATCGGGGGAAATCGGAGTTGTATAGATCAAACAAGATGAATTCTGTGTACCATACAATGATTGCAATTAACTATTTTTCACTATAACTTTTAGCTCATCCTCTTCTGATCTGGAAATAGGGCTAATACTATTCGATGACCACAGGGCTAATCAAAGCAAAACAAAATTTATATTTGTGGAATTTGAGCCAAAATACAGCCCCCTTAGACCATAGTTCAGTGCTCAAAATGATGATAAATTCACTCTGGAACAGGCATCTCAGATTGATAATCCATATTAGACAAAAGCAGCATACATTAATTTGCTGATGAATGAAGAAACACATAAAGCTTTCAATAAAGACGGTGTCACGTTAGCACATATTGCAACAGTAATGCACAATCAGCAGGATAATGGTCGAAGAAATTCATCAATGCACATTCGGCGAATGTTATCTACATCTTCAAAAACATTATGTTTCAGTAACTAATTTGGCAAATTATGGGAGATAGTAAAATCTATGTCCCATACAATTCTAATCCCCCTGCACAATAACACCCTGATCCAGATAAACCAGAGCAGATATTTGATTGTAAAATAAACAAAGAAGGAACCTGGGATCTCATATATGCATACTGAAGAATAATGTACAATCAGCAGGATATATAATGATAGTCGGTTGATAAAGCCTATCAATGTACATATAATATTTGTTCTCCTTCCACACACAATATGCAAAGATATACAGATTCCAGTTCCAGAAGCATTTGTTTCTTTCTCTTACATTTTAGGCAGGTTCTGGACCCAAGCTAATGACTTTTCTATAAATTCTCAAGAAAGAATCAATTGATCCCTTGTATCATTCATGGAACTCACATAGATTAATCATAGAATTAGGTGCAGATCAGGATTTGTATTAGAAATTGTATATGTGGTATCTTGACCAAGAATCAATTGCTACCCATCTTTCTTTATCCATTTGCATTTGAACGTCGAAAACCAGGAATCACATTCCTTGCACCATTGCATGCACACGTTGAGCTATAAATCAAGCTCAAACAAGGGATACATTTTATCACCACACAGCACACTATCATTCCAACAAACTCTTAAATCAAACCTCTGTTACTTAAGATAAAAAATTGGAGATGAGAATTTTTGGAAGACGCTATGATCACAAGCAAGAGAAACAGCCAAGCAGACGTGCCCCAGATGCCTACGAGTTGTATGAACGTGAGCATAGGGTGCGTTCACCTGCCAAAGACCCCATGGAAGAAGATCATCAATCTGAAAAGGTTAGACGCAAACCTCAACGTTGCAACAAAATAGATTATAAAGCTGAGGAGTTTATTGCGCTTAAGAAGCTGGAGCTGAGCAAGGATGATCAAGAGTATAGCTACAACAACCGCCCCACAACCAACATGATGAGTCACCTTCTCCGGCATCAAAGCCTTGTACCAGTTGCCCATGGTTTCACGGGCTATGATTACACCTTGAACAAACATACTCATGGCTATGCAGGATACCGCCAAGACTTTGACAAATTTGCGTATAGTCATGCAAATTACTATGATCATAATGTGCAGAAGTACATGATGAGTCACCCTCTCCGGCATCAAAGCCTTGAACCAGTTACCCATGGTTTCACGGGCTATGATCACACCTTGAACAAACATACTCATGGCTATGCAGGATACCACCAAGACTCTGACAAATTTGAGTATAGTCATGCAAATTACTATGATCATAATGTGCAGAAGTTCATGGGAGGTGATGCTATTAGTTGTAGTACTCAATATCACTCTAGCTTATACGACACCGTCTTGAACAAGAGAAATGACTATTATCCCGAACATGTGCACAATCACCATGGACTTTATGCTAGTCCTCGAGCAATATGTCACAAGATCATCAGGTTTATCTGATCTACTTATTGATATTTGTATTATATGATCATGAGGTGTAATATGCTAATCACATGAACCTCCATCATTGAGATTTGAATAAACACTGACAGCATGAAATCCTGATAATTATAGAGTGTGACTACTGCTGTAACAGAATGAGTACTATCTCTGTCTGAAATGTAATGGGATTTATGTAAAATATTATAGGGTGCAAAATATGTTGAAAAGCTAAGTAATGCTAAAAACGGCCCTGAAGTTTTCCCAGTTCATCTTACTCCTAGACACTAACTAATCCTGTAAACATGAAACCAAAGTTGTAAAATCATATTACAAATACAAAGAGAAGCTAGAAGCTGGAATTGATATGAATTTCTAATGAGTAAAAACACATTCATAAATACTTGTGTGATCTCGATTTTTCTACGAAAATCAAGTCTCTCACATAACGTTTATTTAAAGAGGCATCATTATTAGTGATCATCTACAATGTTGTATCACTAGCAAGGAAAGCATCGCTGGGTTGAGTATATTTCCTACTGTATGATTCTATGAATATAGTAATGATGAATATAGTAATGATGCATAAACTAGTGAGGCTACTGAAAATCATGTTCAAAAAGTCAGTGGTGCTCGAAATGTTATTGACTATCGTGTTATCGGGAAAGTCCTAATGCAACAATATAAGGAAGGGCAAGAGCGATGGTGGAAAGCTAGAATTGCTTATAGCAATAATTAGAAGTGGAGGCAATTCCAAGCCACTGAAAAATTGAATGCCAAGGCTAGAAGAAACGTGGCCAGAAAGACTAAGCTTGTTGAAAATCAATCTCATAAACTTCATAAACTTGACAGGTATCTGAAGAGATAAAACTACTTGATAAACTTATTCAATGTATGGTAGGTTCTCTTTACTAACCCAAGTAATTGGTATCCATTTGGGAGAATGAGCTTCAGAAAGGATATTCGAAAGTTCAACTCTTTCACGAATAACAATCTCTTGTTATAGGTTCAGGACACTTAGAACTATTAGTGATTCTTTGAACTTGTTAGAATGGTAATATGAATGCTTGAGAGAATAATTTTCTGATAAGTAGATATGAGCGTAGTTCTTGTGCATATTTCTCACCTTCTAAGTAGTGATATTTGTAGATGAATTTGATAGTCGTTTGAATAGTATCCATTAGACCTTCTCAAAATTCAATCCATTGATATCTTGAAATAAATACTCAGAAGTCCCTTTCTCATTTTTCAGAGAGGACTATGCATTGAGCGACTTTCCGGCCGGTGTAATTAATGCACTGTACTATTTCTTGTCATGTAGTCTCAACGGATACATGAGCTTTTCTAAAAGCTAGCATGCTCCTAAACTCAATGATGTCATATGTTCAGAGACTTGTTATGTGCAATATATGCACTATAAAATATGCTTTTTGATCATAGTCTATTTGAGGAGACTAAACCTTATGTTTTCATAAACTTGTACAATCTTCAGTCTTCATATCTTCGACTAAAATTCATTTCTATGATACTTCTTCATGACCTTCTTCGAAATATAAAATTACATTCAGAGACCTAATAATCCTATTACAAGTTTAACTAGACTAACATACTAAGTGATTTCAATGTTCAAGTGAACCAAGAGTACTAGTCACCATTCTGTACTAAATATAAGTCATATGGTGATACTAACAGATATTCCTAACACCACAACTTTAGAGTCATCCAAAAAATTTCAAACCAAGACTAAATCACAATGCCATTATATGCCTAAAAAAACATCACGGTCAACTGATTCTGCATAACCCTCATGTCTTCTCCACCAGACGAAATCCCAAAAACTCGAGCAATTACATACTAGGGTGAGATTCACCGTTAATTTATTAGGTGCACCGGTAATGTCTGTTTTACCGAAACCCGCACTTCTGTGTGTGTTGGTTTGGAAATTTATTTAAGAAATTTATACGATCTTTATGGATCGAAGATAGTATTTTTTTCTCCTTTTGATTTCTTGTTAGTATCCGCTACATGTGACTAATCCAACTGAGCACTATCGGGCCTTTTTATATAGTTTATTATGTCAACATATGTATAAAATTACATGTAAATGCCACACATGCGCTAATGTGGTAGCCCTGAGGGCTGCCAGAATCTGGCAGCTTTAAGAGTTGTCAGATCAGCGTCTGGCAGCAAGGCTGCCAGAGTGCTACCCTAGCCCTAGCAACCCTTAGGGTTGCTAGACGGGTTGTTTAGCATGTTTCATGATTTTTTTTCAAAATTTTTTTTAAGTAATTGAAAATGTTAAATTGGTGTATATGATTTGATTAAATTTATATTTATTTATTTATAATATTACACTTAAACTTTAATTATGATTGTTTGAAAATTATAATAACCTTCGTGTTCTTCGATTATGCTTGTTTGGAGATTGTGCACATGTTAGAGAGTTTAAATGTATAAATTAAAGTATTTTTGGATAAAATTGTAGTATTTAAAGTTAATTGGTTGTTTTATAAACTAATAAAATTATGTGTTGATTTGTACTATATTAGAATTATGTCCTGCATTTAGTAAAACGAGTTTTGAATTTAACATTTTTGTGTATATTCAAGTGGAGCACGAATAGATTCGTACTCGGAAAGGGGATATGATAGAGGCTCCAGTTTTAAGTTAGCACAATACACACAAATACGTAATACAAAATACAAAAAAGATTGAATCACACACATATGATATGGTTATATTTTGCTACAATAAAACTAGTTTTCACGTTGTCCGGTAAATAAAAACCCGGTACCAGGTTACTTTCACTCTTTATCTTTAACTTTCAAACCGATCACTAATTAAAACAAGTATTCGTACTACTGAATTTCAAAAAAATCTCCATTTCTCCATATTAAGAATGCATAATCCCCCTAGAACACATCTCCAGAACCAATAAAGCAAGCACATTCAATAAAAAGAGAAAACTAAAGGGGAAACTTACGGACTAATTGGAATAGAATTTGAGTGGTCTTTCTCAACTGAAATTAGATTTTTTATGTACAAAATATTTAATTTGAGTGGGGAGATGGCCGCTCCAGCGATATGACAAACAGTCCCTTGATAATAACCACTTCTATTAATTTAGTGTCTAAAAAATTATAGTGTAAAATGGTGTGTTTAAAGTTATGAGTATCTTGCTTAGTATATTTTGTTGAGACGGAAAAAAATAAACAATATAAGACCATCCAAACTCCGGTCACCCCTAAGGAAGCCGGCTCCTTGGAACTCTGCATTTGCTCATCTCATCCCCTTCGGATATATCCTTGACTAGTTCTTGTTCAATATAATCGACAGTCACAATATTCTAGTTTAAGTCATCTACGTATTATGTTAATTCACCGAAAGTTTAGTAAAGTTGTTGTCCTTTCACTAAATTATCGTAATTCATACAACTAAAGTATATACACATGCATATTGAGTAAAAAAAAATTAATACTCTAATTAATTAGTCTCAGAAAGCGACGCAGTAAAGTAATCAAACTATTAATTTAATACCTTGCTATTAGAATTAGGATTAGTATATACAAGACGCGGTTCATCACAAGAATTTTATTAGAATTTCCTAACTGCAGTGTTACTAGTACCCATGTCAGACATTGCTTATAATGGTCATTATTCACAATATAATTCGCCTAACTTTGCCACTTTTACTTGTTATTAGTTATCATATACTAAATTCAGCTTAATTGGTTAGGCGATGTTCATTGAATTTGTACATATTAATTGGAGGATTATTAAACATAGAATATCTTTTCCTAAATACAGAATACTCATTGTCATATTAAAAATACATTACAATATTATACGAGAATAAAAATTATATTATACAACAAGTATTAGTTAAACTATGACCACAATTAAAAATTTAAAAAAATATATATATATATATATATATATATATATATA